>CAJHQQ010001033.1:0-121838 GCA_905132885.1 Moricandia moricandioides
GACTTATAGTCACATCACCTTTTATTATTCATATCATTACATTATTATAAATTATACAGTACCAGTAACAAGCAAAAGACTTGTGGGGACAAGTCTCTCACTTAACTTAACGACGGAAGCTCCTAACCTGACGTGGCGGGTCAGTCGCACTGTCGCTAATCTTCACACCTGTGTATACGGCTGCACCAGATATGGCACCAAGTGTAGGAGCTACTAGATAAACCCAAAGTGACCTGTAATTTCCTGATGCAAGGGCTGGTCCTAGAGTCCTAACGGGATTCATAGATCCACCACTCGATGGCCTGTAAATAAATTAAAAATGTTTTAAAAACCTTTTGATCGAATGTTTCTTATGAAGCATAAAAAGGCTGTGATTTGGACTTACCCTGCGACAAGAATGTTGAGCATCACAGTGGCTCCAACAGCTATACCAGCCAATTCTCCAACCTGCTCATCAAGAGGCATCTATTTTTATTGTATTTGTGTTTATATAATTTACTTCACATGTTATAAGTAAACGAGAGTCATTAACAGGCCTCCGATTATAATCTGTTTTTTTTCATCAGAAGTTTTCTAGAAATGGTATAAACCTATTTTTTAAAGAGGTTTTTTTTCTTATAAACATAAATATAACTCGGATACAAAATTTGCATTTGGCATCCAAATAGTATGAGACCGTCCTATTAAAATAGTTTGTCTTCATTTAAATATAACCATGACTTGAGTAGTTAAAAAAAATATTCTAAATTTTATATTATATGTTGTTAATTAATACTCTATCTGTTTCAAAACATAGATTTTTTAATATTTTCACACATATTAAGAAAACGTATTAAATCAATATAATAAATGTATTGTTTTCTATAATTTTTAATAGTTTTTAACCAATAGTAACTCATTAAATTCAATTATTTTTTTTGAAGTTTACATTTTTTATAGAGAACACAAAAAGTTTATCTTTGTGAAACAATTTTTTTTCTAAAATATGTATTTTAATTGAAGGGAAAGAGTATATAGGAAGATTTGGGAGGAGAAAGAGAGACTTACGGCACGAGTGTCGGTGGCAACGGCAGTAACAACAAAGAGGAGAATGAAACTGATGATAAACTCAAGAGCGAAGGCTTGTCCAACACTAACAGACGGAACAGTCACACCTCCCGACATGAAAGGATGGAACACTGCTTTGAGTGCGAAGGAAGCGCAGATGGAAGCTGAGACTTGGGCCGCTATGTAAGCAGGTACGTGGGCCCAAGGAAAGTGTCTAAGAGCTGCGAATGCTATAGTCAGTGATGGGTTTAAGTGAGCCCCTGAGATGTGACCGGTTGAGAGAATTATGATCATCACTGCGAGCCCCGCGCATGCCGCGTTGCCGATTAGGGTTTCAGCTCCGTTGTATTTCTGGTTCACTATTGGACCGGCTGTAGCGGTGAATATCAAGATGAATGTTCCCACGAACTCAGCCCCAAGCTGCATCACTCATAGAGCCACAAGTTTGCAATTAACAAATAATTCAATAATTCTTTTTGATTAGCCCAAACCACAATACGTAGCAGATTAAGAACATAACCATTCAACATGTATCCATAATTAGTTTTCAAATAATTACAAGTTTTGTATGTTTCTTAAAAATAATAGTGAAGTGGATACAACAATAATTATATTCTATATTAGGTCATCTCTACCCTATTAACATTATTTTATTGTCAAAACCACAATTTACACTAGAATACTTTTCTTCTCTAACCACAACACCAAACTTTATACCAAAAGATATTGTACATTAATATTTATTAAACTATAATTTTATTTATTATTTCTATTTAAAATATAAATAATAATTATTATTTAATTATATTATATAAAAATATTGCAAAAAAATTACTTTTAAAATAAATATTTAGTATTTAAATATAATAATACTCCATCTGTTTCATTATAAGTGTCACTTTAGGTTTTGCACATGGATTAAGAAAACAATTAATTTTGCATATTTTCTATAAAAAACACAATTACCTATACATCTAACCATATTTTGACCAATAGAAAAATAAACTGCATCATAAAATTAATAAATTTTGCATCAAAAGTCGAAAACGACACTTATTTTATAACAAAAAAATTTCTCTAAAATGACACTTAATATGAAACGGAATGAGTATTTAAATAACAGTTTTAAATAAATTATTTTAAAAGTTTTACTATAAAATATTTAAATAACACTTTTATATGTATTTTATTTTTATTTTTATTTATTTAATTATATATTTTATTAATAAAATAAATGAATAGTGTTTAGTAAGAAGAATAACGAACCAAATTTGGTATGAAATTATAGTTTTGCACTAAAATAATGTGATTTCTAATATTAGGTTGGAGAAGTTTTATGTGAAAATCATATAAAAATAGAGTTTTAGTGTTGAGTTGGAGATGGTGTGATGGATCAAAGTTTGTGTCAAAGAAGACTCACATAACTTAATCATTACTAGCCAAATTTCTATTTCACGAAAATACTCACGATATATAAGGTATGAATTATCTATCCAAACTTGGAAATGATTTTATATAAACGATATAGGCAATATACTTATTGTTAATTAAGTTTGAAATAATATTTAATTCGTTTGACTCATATTTTTTTATATCTGATCTGTAATCATTTTGCCTTTAATATTTTAACATTAATCTATGTGAAATATTGCAAAATTAGTGGTGAAATCTCAACATCTAAAGGTCTGAACAATAACTACAGTTTCGATAGTATAAATGGTGTGAAATAAAAGGGAGGTGCAGTTCGACTATGGTTTAAGCGTTATTGTAACATAAATGTAGTTTTGATAAAATAAACGGTGTGGAATAGTGTTTGATTGGTGAATAACTATTTTATGATATCTTAATCTAAACCGGATATATTTGAGATTTTATTATCCGGATCAAATCCTGGCACCCTAAATATTTTATTTTGGAGCGGATTCAATTCAGATTTTGGATCGGATAATAAATCCGAAACCTAAAAGAAGTGTGAACTATGAATTATTCCACTTGTTTGAAAACCTCAAACTGTTTTTTGCTTCTTTTTTTCTAAAAAGACGCTAATTATAAATATTATATACTGATAGTTTACTTCTAGCGGATTCAAGAAATCGTAAATGAATTCCGCGAATTGCTCCAAGTCTAAAATAATAGCAAACCTTATCTTTTTCTTTTTTTTCTTTTTGGTCTCAACTGCTATTTAATTATTAATTGGCATGATACAGCTAACTGTTACTATTTAGCGTATGAGCTGTCCATAATATTCCCGCCTCTTGAACTAGCAATCAATCAAAACATTAACCATAGAAAACCCGATTATAAAAATCAAGAGCATCTCCAATAGTTTACATTATTTTTCTCTCAAAATATGTAAACTAAAAATCAATTGTGTTTTACTCCAATGATTCATTTATTTTTCTTTATTAAAAAAAGTTAAATACAAAATACAATTGTATAAAATTTTGAAAATCAATTTATAAATAAAAATATCCTGAATAGTATTTTTATAAATTTGAACAAATACTATTTATAACTCATTTTTATCTCAAGGTGATGCATCATTAAAGTTTTCTAAAAAAAATTATGGTTTCTTTCAGAATAAAGTATCATTAGAGATAATCTAGTCAAACCAGTTAATTATTTTTTAAAAAAAACAGTTAATTCTACAGAGAAAATAATGGTTAATGACAAAAAGACAGGAGCCGGCGTTAAAAAAAAAGAAACAATTTCCATTTGTTAGCTGCTTTCGTCATTGACATATAAGAAAACGTTTACATAATTTAAACGAATTTAAGACCTAACAGAACCATATGTAACATTTTTTTGTATAAATGTTAAGAACGTAACATATATATATATATATATATATATATATATATATATAATTTTTCAAATGATGTTAACAGAAAGTAAAATTTACATAGTATTTAACTGATCTGTATTCGTCATTTAACAAAACCATTAATGTAAATACTTTTTGAGCTTTTGACCGTTTATTATCGTAAGAATTAAAAAGCCTTTATATTTAATTTTTATGCAACTTGCGCGTTTATTTAAACTAAGAACACTTGCGATCGTCACTTAGAAATTCACTTCTTTATCAATTCTTGTTAATGTTTCGTTCTGTAGTTGTGTGTTTAATTCTGTTTATTATTGATGTAGTTTGTGAATGAAGCAGAAACTTCGTATGGTTAAATAAACCAATTATATGGCATCCAGTCAAGACTACTATATAAGTTTAGTCATTCTGTGAGTTTTACCCTCACAAAACAATATTCTAAATATATAATTGTATAGAATCCATAAACTGAAATATGAGAGTCAGCGTCTCCATTGAATAATTTAAATTGAGTTGGATTTATATTACTCCATATGTTTCAAAATGTATAATGTTTAGAAAAATGTAAACTACTAAAAAGTTATTTTTTCTTTAAAATAATTATTTTAATATAAAGTAAAATTTATTCAATCAATCATAAAAATAGACTAAAAATATTATTAGATATACAATTTTTAATAAAGTAAATAGAAATATGAAAACATCTTCATTTCAAAACGGAAGAGGTATTGTTTACCTTCGTTTTTAGAAAATTTCATTTCGTCTGATTTTACATTTATTTCACTGTCTTTCTTTTCATTTTTGGTGCAATTATTTCACTGTCTGTCTATTAGCCAGTTTCATTTAACTTTCGGTTGCGACTACTTCTTAGTGTCGTGTTATATCTCTCCAACTGTGACGTAAACATGTATGATCATTTTACTATAAACAATAGGTTAAAAGAATAAAATATCATCTTTCGAAGACTACCATTTCAATTTTTAGAGCTTACAAAACTAACTAAACATAAATGTAGGATCGAATTAATTGTGACTTTGTGAATCCCTATACTACATTAGATTTGAAATAAAATAATAAAAAATGAGAGTTACGTACCTTGCGAGTGAGGGAGACACCAGGAGAGGGAAAATCGGTGAAGCACGTGTCATGTTGACCCCAAGGGTTTCCCATCACCGGCAAGCATTTGCATGGAGGCATCGGTTTCCGATGATCGAACGACATTGAATCCACCCTCATCCCCGTGATCAACGGTCCTCCCGGCGTTCCTGGCGTCGGAGGAGCCGTCACCGCCACCGCACCCATCTCAGCCTCCGGTTGAGACATGATAATCTTTTTGGGTTTTTTTTTTTTGCTTTTTTTTGTATTTTTTTTGAAGAAGAAAAATACTTTTTTTTTTGGTAGGAGGGAGATAAATTTGATAGAGACGAAATTTACATGATTTGAAGTTTTTATAAATTTGGGTTTACACTAGTGATTTAAACGTTGCCAGGAGTTCACCAAACACAAATTAAAACACAGAGAGAGACATCAATGAATGAAAAAATTATCTATCGGTTAAAATCTTTTTTTTTTTTTTTTTTTTTGAAGGAGAAGAATATGGATCTGGGACGTTAATTTACATGCTTTTAAGGATTTTTATAAAGTTGTTACTACGTAAGAAGAAGGATATGCACGAAGATAGCCACCTCAAAAAAAAACAAAATCAAGAACCGAATCTTATATAAAGCAAAGATGACAGACACATATGGATGCTTAAGTTACCACTGAGCAAAGACTAATCTTCGAATCTGTGGTTCTGAAAGAAAAGATAGAGAGAGAGAGGTTGGGTGATAAAGATGATGAAAGGTTTGGTTAATGTTTGAGCTTAAATGATATTTATATGTGTTTGTATATTATATAAAAAAGATATTGTTATGCATTGAACCCAAAAAGATCACCTATATATAAAAAGTCAACGCCAATATCTTATTGCTTTAATAAAACAGTTCATTGATCTTACTAACTCCTGTTATAGTGACTTTGTCAAAGGCATCTTCGTTACCGTTCGATCTAAGTAATATCTCTGTGTGTGACTCTAAGGAACTGCACATGCACCGTGACGGTAGCACTTATTCGCCACCCCACGACACGACCCTCCAATAATTGAATAAAAAATTGTTCTCGAGTCTGGGGAAGAGCGTTTGATTCGTGAAATATTTAAATAGACCTAGTTTCTTATTGCTGTAAATGGCAAATATAACTCTTTAATACTTTTCTTTTCTTCTGTAAGATACTCCATACATTTATTTAAAAAAATATAAAATTTTAGTTACTAAAATTTTATTTTTTGTAGTTAACTATTTTTCTATAATTTTTAGTTAATAAAATTTTACTAAATATTTTGAAATTTATATTTTGTTATTAACTAATGCATTGAAAATGTAAAAAATATATTTTTTAAAAAAATATGAATTCTGTAACGGAAAGAGTATGAATTTGATACGGACTATTAATTGACGGTGAACATGCATGAATGTAAAAACAAAATCAAGAGTTTGTAACCAAAGAATGGAGTATATATGTGATGCAGATTAACACGTGTGAATTATGACATTTAAAACACTGAAAAGTCGTTGAGGAGGCAAATTCAAGATAAGATTTATTTGTGTATAGTTATGTCTGCGTGTAGAAACTAATATGTGTAACGTCTACCATAAATTGTAAAAAGTGAATCCAAATCGACCAATTAAGCTATTTAGAAAACAAAGACTATAAACTAAATAGTCAGAAGAATATCAATGAATAACTAAACAGATGATTTTTTGGGGTCTAAGACTAAATAGATGATTGTTTGGACTTCAGTTGTAAAAATTTAACTTTGTAAGTGATATGACTGTGTAAGTTTATTGTTCTAGATCTATTTGTAGAGATTTTTATTGTAGTTATTTTGCATGTACTTATAAGTTCTTAGCTATACATATTTTGAAATAAAACATGCTTATTTTAACTATAAGATATTTATCTTTTAAACATTATTTGCAAAGTGATTTATATATGTTTTATCATCACATTCATTCTCAGAAAAAAAAAATGATATGACTTTTGAAAATATGGCATGACATCAACTTAATTGTGACATGTACAATTACCTTATAAATATTTTTATTTTAATAATATTTCTTAAATATGGTAGTGACTAATAACTCTTATGCATCACTAAAGTAAACTTTCTATATACATATTTTTTGGTATAACTTTTGAAATAATATTAATAACTAATAACTCATAAATCATTAAAATATATATATATATATATATATATATATATATATATATATCATTAATAAAAGCTAGACCAAATATAAGTACAATTATTTTTTACATCAACTTATATATGTATATATCATATTTTGTATAAGTATTATATATTATAAAAATTAATTGTAAGTGTAAATTAACAAATGAGAAAGAAAAAAATATTAATCATAAAACTTGTGTTGATAGTTAAATGATTAAATTTTATTTAATTTTATTGGTTCATTAGATTAATATTTCAACTAAAAATTATTATAATTTATATATTTAAATAAAGACATATTTAAAACTAATAAATAATAGATATATTTAAAATATGAAAATATAATGTCAAAATTTAAAATTTTTAAAAATAAACAATACTATATTTAAAATTATTATTTCTGATGTCGCAGAAAACTCCTAGTTGTATAAATAAGATAGTTGTTTTCTATTAGATAAAAAAATTTTATATAAATAACCAAAACATTTAGGTTGTTCATAAAATTATCCAAAAATTAATTACATAAATTTTTAGTTTATAGTAAAAGTTACTAGCTACATAGCTAATTTTACTTTACAGTTTCTAAAAAGAGATGTATGTTTTTGCCTACCACAAATAAAAAAAGATGTAGAGTTCTTTGCTTTGATTTTTAAGAAACATTTACATCATGATTGGTAAAAAATGATTTTTTTTAGATTTTAACTTTTAAAAATAAAAATACATCATGTGGTTAAATTTGATAATTTGAAAATAAATAAATCTCAAGAAGTAAATTAAGATCCACCCAATCATCTACTATATCTCCCTATTTTTTTTAATCTTTTGATTTTGCATTAAAATTCTTCATAACAAAAATATTATATATATATATAGTTTATAGGATGTAAATTAAAATAATTAATAATTTTAAATTTATAGAATTATTAACTTTAAAATATATTTGAAAAGACAAAAGAGTACTTTAATTTCATAATATATAGTACTCAAAATTTATAGCTTTATATTTCATATATATTTTATATTATCGTTTGATATAGTTTATGTATGATGAAGAAGTATGATAGAATACCAATACCTTCTTATATGTAATTCAATACAGTAACACCAAAGATTGAATAACAAAAATAAGTTAAAGATGCAAATAATTTTGAAGAAAATTAATAAATAAATATTTTTTAAGTTTATATAAACTTAGATAAAGAGTAATAGTATTAATTTGTGATACTAGTGAGATCATATATTTAGTTAAGACCTTTTAAATCATTATTATTATATTATTTTTTTGATTTTTTTTTCATTTTTTACTCAAATTAGAACCATAATTTTTTTTTTAATTTATCAAGTATTAATTTATAAATTTCTACCATATATATATATATATATATATGTATATATATATCTCTTTTAAATACATAGAGAAGGTCGATTGATGGTATATATAACTAGTAAGTACAAGTTTTATTGCTCTTAGGAAATATGCGAAATATTTTGTGTTGGAAAATTTATTAAAAACACACTAAATATTTTGTTAGAAATTTTAAAATGCGTAGATCTGTCCTATTATATTCGTCCCATTTAAGATCATCCCATTTTAAATTTAAACTATATTCATACCAATTTTATTTTAATATCTATTAAATTTTCATATTAAATTCAAATTGTATCCATGTTGTTATTGCTGGGTATTCGGGTTTTCAGTTCGGATCAGTTCGGTTTATTCGGTTTTTGAGTTATTCAGGTTGAGATGTTTATGAACCGTTTAGGAACTGGACACTTTTCATATCGGTTCAGTTCGGGTAGTGTCGGGTTCGGGTCGGGTTTCTATTTTTTTTATAAAACCCGAAATGGAACCGAATTATAAATAATTCCAGTTTGGTTTGAGTTTAAAGCCCAATAAACCAAAAAATCCCAAAAACTCGATCTAAACCTGGAAAAAAATCAAAAAATATTTGGGTAATTCGAGTTTTTTTGGATATGTTTTATTTATAAATTATATTTTGTATATATTAAAATTAAAAAATAATTAATATTTTTAATATATTCAAAATATCCGGGTACATGTTCGGTTCTTGGTTCAGTCCCGGTTTGATTTCGGTTTTTCGGGTTTAAAAATATAGGAACTGTTCATGTTTTTGTAATTTTCGATCCGGTTTGGGTCTCGGTTTTTTCAGTTCAGTTTGATTTTAGGGTTTCGGATAATATGCCGATGACTACATGTAGTTATTAATATTAACGTGTTACGCAAAAAAAATATAATGTATAGTATTTTTAATATTTCAGTAAAAATAAGTTGGATTCACATTTGTACTCCTATTTTTAATTATATTGATTGTCTATTGAACTGCTATGAATACACAACGATCTACCCTCATTTTTAGGAGCGAAACATTATTAAATTCAACAAGGAATCAGAAAAGAGTTAAATTCTTAAGTAAATTATTCATTTTCATTTTTATGAATTACGTTCACTGCATTAATTACTTTCAAATAAAATACGAATTTGTTTAATCGTCCCTTATTTACACTAACAAATAATGGATACGTCGTCTTTTGGATGACGAAATACAGAAAACAATAACTTACAATACAGTAATAGTTACTATAGTAGCATTTCTGGCAAACTTTATAGTTTAATCCTTCCCTTGTTTAATTATTTGATAGAATGTATTATAATAAGATTTTAAGATACTTTCTTTTAAATAAATTTGGGTGGCATCTTTCTTTGTAGGCCTTTTAAGTTAACAATAAATAATAGTAACGGTGTGATGTGTTATTTTTCCTTTTTGTTGTGTATAAAAACGTGCGGAGAAGCTTCATGAGTTGTATTATTGCTTTGTTCTATATTAAAGCAAAGCAAAGCAAATATAATTGTTTATTGTCTGTGAACTGGACACAAATTTAAATATTAATCAAGGATTTAATTACTCTATTTACTTAAACTAGAATGACAAAAGAGATTCCTAACGACCGTCCAAATTAGCTGATTTTAGGGTAATTTACAGACAGTGGGAGAAGCAATAAGCGGCAGAGAATGCTTGGTTTCTCATTCACCTCCCTCGTCTTGATTCATTCTTATTTTATTTTTTCACTCATTGCTTGCAATCGCCAAAAAGTAATCATCCATGATTCCTCACAAATCTTTTTAATTTTTTTATACTATTCCCAATAACTTTTTTTTTAGTTTTTTGAGACTAAAAATTAATAAATCAACTAAGTATCTTAGCGATTTTCATAGATTTCACTAGATCGCTAAACAATTACAATGAATATATAACGACTTTCATAACGATTAAGAGTGGTCGCTGAAATTTTTATGGATTCGAAATTTGATTAAGAGTCCTAGTGACCAAATCATAGAGATTAGAAGAGATTACTATAGACAATTTTTTTTTATCTTTTCATGGGCCAACCTAACTTGTTTTAGCTTAGTATAAATACATTTTTTTTCTTAAGACAATTGCTTCTTTGGTGAAACATCTTTCCTTTTTCATCTATAAAACAATTTGTCTTTTGATTATTGAGTTAATCTTACTTCCAACTATGATTATTTTCAATCATCTATGGTTTTGAATTTATCATGTTAATTAGTGAATAAATTGTTATTGAATCTATGAGTTAGGGTAATTAGAGTGATAGATTTACATGTTTTCTTGCTATCTAAGAGTTGTTAATGCTAGATTTGAATTCATCACTTGTCTTGCTTCTAAATTTGACTTAAACACCTTTGGTATGAACTTAGGTATGGCCTAGCTTGACTAACCAAATGGATTTGATGTTAGGGTTGTTAGAAGATTATTAGACTTGTTCCAGTTGCATGTTTTAATGTATTAAAGCAAATGATTTGATGTTTGATGCATGATTACATATGACTTTTTGTCTTGAGAAATAATTGATCTATCTTTGACTTAAGGAAATCTTGTTTATTGATTTTTTGTCATCTTAACTTGTATCTTAGTCGCCTAATATCAAATGCCTATGTCCATGGGTTCTCGTTATCTTGTAGATTGAAGCTTGTTTAATAACTTGTAACTCAAGTTTGAATATTGTTACTTGATTACTATCTTTAAACACTTGATCACACTTAGATTAAGACATGATTTGTATCCTTCATGTTTTCTTTGTGCACAAATTCTTAATTTTTAAAATAATTTTATGATTGGAATGACTACTGAGTATTACAACGGTACCTAAAATAAACTTTATTCTTTATCAAGACTGTCCTGTAATTACTCTACATTTATTAAAAAGTACTAATGAAAACACTAAGAGACAAGTATTTCACACCAAAAGGTTAAAAACATAAAAGTCACTTAAAACATAATGATGTGATGACTTTGTCTATTTCCTAAGCCATCCAAAATGGCCTGGAGAATTGAGACCCCTCTTGACCTTACATCACATTCACTCACTATTTGATCCAATGTCACTAACAAAAAAGATTCCAACTTCAATTATTCATCTGTTCATTCCTTTTTCATATTCGCATGCGTTTCTGTATTTGACTTACAGCCAACCTATTGGTGTTCCTATTTATCAAATTATATTTTGGAGTTAACAAAGAGTGCAACTTTTTGGTATGATATATGTGCAAATTATTCTTAAGCCATTGACTGATAAGTTAGAAAACGCGCGTAACAGTTGCGCCCTCTCAATGAGTTACATTATTTTATCAAAGCTTTAACTTACCTTTACAAGCTTAATCTATTTTAATCCACAAATCCGAAATTTGGTTTGAGCCATCTTTCAGTCAGTATCAATAACATGATTAATAACTAAAAGACACTTTCAAATATATGATAACCAGAAATCAAAGCATATTTTTATATAAGTAGAAGTTTATATAAATGTTGAACGAACAATATTATTTATGAAAATAATAACATAAAACTTGTTATTGATGCATAGTCTCTGCGTTGAGGCCATTTGAATGGAACGTTGTAGTTTGGTGGAGGAGGAATCAAACAATGGAGAAGCTCATCTTTAGAAGGACAATGTCTTTCTCTATATTTCATATCATGTTCCTATCTAATCTCCTTCCTCTTTGTCTGTCTTCGTAAGGAGTGTATTCACTGATGGTTTTGGTTTGTTTCCTTGAAGTCAATATGATTATGGCTCTTGAAATCTAGTTTAGGTGGTTAGAAATGGAGAAGAAATAAAAAACAGCACCATTTAGTCACTTTTGTGTTTATAAAATAATTAACCCTAATAAGCTTGAAATTTAATTTAAAGCGGCTCTGTTTTAGTTTTGTTAAAATATTAAGGGTTTAGTGTTAAAAATATAAGTACGGGCTGGGCTGACTCTGTTGCTTAAAGCCCATGGCAACATCTCTAGCTGACTCAGAAGATACAGAAAACGAAGAAGAAGGATTTGGTTAAGTATTACATCCCATTTTCGAATAAGAAGCTGGGACATTGTTGGTCTGTCATGCGCCTAAAACGTAAAACAAAATACAGAGTCCACTACGCCAAGAACAAATGTTAGTATCTTCCTTCTGTTTGGTGATGATTACCAGTGGCCTCTTTAGCCATTCTTGAGTGTAAAGACTGACACTAGTGAAAAGTGTGAAAAGAGATTAAGACAGAAATAGAACAAAGAATAAAGTTCTTTAAACTGTACTTTATGAGGACATAAGTATTTTGATATCTCTGAATTTACAACTATGTAATACTCAAGTGTCATTTCAAATTTATTTTTTGTTTAAAAAAACCACTTTATAATTTCGATGCAATTTGCAATTTTGTACACTAAATTCATTTTTTACCCTTTTAAATAACCAAAAAAAATTATTTAAATTATTTTTATTTAATTAATCATGCTTTAAATAAAAATATATTAATCTATTATATAATGTTTTTTAATCTCCATGAAAAATATTAAAATAACACTTATAATGAAAGTGAGGGGAGATCAAGTAAAGAAGATGTCTGAAAAATAATTAAAAGAAAAAAATAAAAATGAGTTTGCAAATGTCCAAATGAAACAAAACTACCGTTGACAAAAAAAGAAAAACAAAACTACCAATCCAAAAGAGATGCAAACAAAACGGTACGACTATATCATCGTCACAGTTTCACCATAACAATCTTAATATAGCTTTCATTCTTCAACAGCGATCTTGCCCTTCTCGCTCACATAAATCCCATCAAGAAACTTCCTAATATCCTTCTTCTTCACATGACATTTCTACACAATTCATCAAAACAAGTTTATTATTAACCAAAGACAAAGGCTTCAGCTTTATAACACAAAACATAACCAAACCCATCACAAACAACATTCACTACCATTACATTACATAACCAAAAGAGCAGAGAGTACCTGGTTGATCAAAGCACACGACCGTGACACTAACTCAATATCATTCCCCTCAAGAGTAATCTCATCCTTAACCTTCTCAGACCGAACAATAGTAACACCATCCAACATGTCAACCTTCCTCACCTTCTTCTCTCCAAGAAAGTTACGGATCTCAATAGACTTACTGTTACTTGAGATCGAAGCATTGATCGGAAAATGAGCATACACAAACCTCATCTTGTAAAGGAAACCTTGAGTGACACCAGCGATGAGATTGTCAACATGGCTCAAAGCTGTCCGAATCGAAGCACTGGCTTTGCGAGAACCGAACCACGAGTCGATCTTGAGCTGTCTCTTCCCGGTCACGGCGTCTTTGATGAGCTGGAAATCGAGGTTGAGATGTTTGAAGTCACGAGTGAGTTTCCCGCGTGGGCCTTCGACTTCGATCACCTTGGCGTGAACCTTGATGGTGACGCCGTCGGGGATGTCCATCGTCTCTGATGATAAGATCGTCTTCATGTTTCGTCGACGAGAGAAAGCGACGGCGTTTTTTTTGGTTTTAGATGAAACCCTAAATTAAGTGATATAAATAGGGTTTTTTTTTGCGTTGGTAATACGAAATGGCCTGAAGATAATGTGAAACCCATTTATAAATTGATCTAAGGCCCATTGAGAGAATGAATTTATTTATTATTATATTGGTGGACGATGGAATCCTTAAGATGGAAAATCACTTAAAGCCCATCGTTAATAGAATTATTATCTAGTTATTTACAAAATTTATTTATATACTTTTCTACCTATATTTTGCAAAACTGTACACAAATTCAAACTTTGTAAAATATTTGTAATCTACTCCATTTTATCTAAACCAATATTTTTATTATTTTTATTTAATATTTTATAATCGACAAAATATATATTTTAAAATGGATATCAATTTTTTTTATCAATTAAATAATGGATAATCAGATTCTTTTGATCAAGTGGAAACCAATAAATATTGAATCTAATTTCAAGCTTTGGCTATTTTTTTGACAAAAATAATGATAAAATATTGATCATGGTCGAATTCGAGTGTTATAAAATTGTCGCTAAACGTTGATAATATAAGATCAAAGGACAACCATTCTTCCATTGTCTATCTTCTTTCTCATCCCATCGGTTTTTTTTTTTGCTTCAATCTCTAATCTTGCTCCCTTCCACTCACCGGTTCTACATCAGTGCAGTGGGGGATCTCCATACTTCTTTTTTTCTTGTCTTATTTTATGCCTCGATTTTAAAACTTTAGTAACTCGGACACATTTAGGTTTATAGTATCGGCTGTTTTTTCTGTTTTATTTTTAAAATTATGCTCTATTATCTTTTTATCTTGTAGAATAAAAAAGTAATATTAATCCAAAAGGGTTAATAATGTACTCTTGACTAAACATTTGCAGTGGATTTAACTTCAAACTAAAAATGGTCACGACGAATGAAAATCCACAATAGTCATTACAAACTTGCATTTGAGTTCTATCAAACATGTAATGATTTATATTTCTTGGATATTTTGTTAGAATATGCAATGAACTAACTATTATATATTTTATGCTAGTGAGTTTCTTGTAGTGTTCACTTTTGAATTGATATATCATGTAAAAAAACCCTTGAACAATTATGTATATCGTTGAAAATTAAAATGGTATATATGTAACTGGAAAATGTAAAAACATTACATACATTTAATGATGATTAAAGGATTGCAATGAATAAAATTTATTTATAATGATTGAAGTTTATAATTGGAAAATATCTAAACAAGGAGACATAGTTTGCGACAAAAATACAAGAAAAAATGTTATAATTTGCTTAGGTGTCACTGATATAGAGAGTTTAAAAAAATTGTTATAATTTTATTGGTTGATGATATTTAATTTTTATTTATTTTAATTAGGTTCAAAAAAGGAAATTCTAAACTCATTAATGTTTGTTGCCAAATAACTTTATGATTTTACAAATAATGGTTTATATTAAATAATTAATTAGGTTGATAAGAGATCATGATAATAATTAGTGTTCTTAGAAGAATTGTTATAATGTGATAGGTTGATTATCAAACCAAATAATGTTAGGAATAAAATTTATATTATGATATTTATTATTAAACACATTCAATAATACAAATAAAAGTTTGGTAATAATAGAGGTAAATGTGAAAAATTTTATTTACAACAAAGTAAATTTTAGAAAAGTAAAAAATTTCATTCAGACATTTTACATCATTCAAAAGTAAAAAAGAGAATCATCTTATCATATTTTTGAATAAAAGTACACATTTGATATAATATAAATATATATTAGAATGTTAATGTATTTGAAGAATTTATACTTATTTAAATTCTATCTACGATACAATATCATCTATATAACTTTTAGATTGTTAATATTACTGAAAATAAATTAAAACTAGGTAGTAGGATTTCATGGCAAATGCATATGTGTTTTTTTGTTAAAATCTATTGATTTTGAAAAACAGATTTATAATAAAAAATTTAAAGTATTTAATCTGTGGATTATATAAAATTTAAATCCAAAATTATTTTATAAATTTTAAATTTTTTCAAAAACTTCTTAACCTTTATACTTACAACCATGATTTTTTAAAGAGTTAATGTATACAATTAATGAAATAAATTTAATGGATTACAATTTATACAAAAATTAATATAAAATATATACATGAATTATTAGTATTGCAGTGAACTCTATTTTATACATAAACAGCAAAGAATCGATATAAAGATGCTAAATAAATACTGTACTTCCTATAAAGATTGAGATCTTGTCACATTAATTTCCTATGGAATATACATAAATAATATGTGCATTATAACTATGATGGCGAATTAAACTATAAATTAAAGGAAAATGAATCCAGCATTAAAAAAATTACTAGGCATCTTTCATGTCAACATATTTACACAATTGAATCTTACATTCTATTTTTGAGGTACTATTTTTACAGGATATATTATTTTTTAGGATGCTTACAATTTTTTTATATGTTTGATGTACAAAATATGAGTTTAATTAATCTTTGATCTATAGCAAATAAATAAAAATTATTTCAGTTCTTGATTATTTTCATAATGTAGATGATCTTTCTAATTTGCAAAGTGACTGGATTATTTATGTTGAATTCATGTATTGAGCCAAAATAGTCCAAAACGGTAAAAAATAATTTTAGTATTATTAGATCTAAAAGGAGTTTGAGAAGTATTGAAACCTTAAAATAGTTGTTTTAAGATTTTATTTTTTATTTATTTTAATTAAGTCTAGAAAAAGAAATTCTAAACTCATTAATGTTCGTTGGCAAATAACCTAACGATATTGCACATAATGATTTATATTAAATAATTAATTATGTTGATAAGAGATCATAATAATAATTAGTAGTATTGGAAAAATCGATATAATGTGAAAGGTTGATTACCAAACCAATGTAAGGCATAAAATTTATTATTAAACACATTCAACAATAAAAATAAAAGTTTGGTAATTTAAATGTTTAGGAAAGGTGAGAATATTCTCTAATAGTTATATATATATACATATTTTTTTTTTGAACACTAAACAGTTCTCTCAAAAGCCTTTTATTTGCTTGATCTTTGGGGGGGAATATAGATTTGTTTTTCACTTATATCTTGTTTTACAAACTGTTCGTAAAACTCAGTCATATCATGCCAGTTCTAAATTTCACAAAACAAACTCTTCAATCATCCGTACTAAATGTCTAACACAAACACAAACAATGTTTATAGAAAAGAAAATAGCCTTTAAAGTGGCCAAACACAAACAATGTCCGAGTACTGAGACGTTTAATTATGAAAAGAGGACAACTGCGAGTCTCTGCAACTCAACCTATGTAGTGAGTTCCATGATGGCGGAAACGATATCTCCATCATTGGCTTTAAGAGCCTTAGTGGCTTTGGCCTTGGAAACACCAGCCTGAGTCATCACGAGCTCAACGTCCTTGGCTTCAACACCAGTCTCATCAACATCATCATCTTCTTCCTCTTGTTGTGCAACCGCGGCTGCTTCAGAAGCATCAGCGTTAGGGATCATAGACGCAACGTCCGGCATCTTGAACCTCTGAGCAGCTTGAGCTTGTAGCTGAGAGCTCATATCATCAATCTTGGCCTCACCGAATATCACATAGGTCTCAGAGTTAGGACTCTTGAACACATCTGGCTTCGAGATGACAAACAAAACCTGAAGGGATGTGCAAGAAACAAACAGAATCAAGCATTGGTTTTCAAGAAAGATTTGATTTAAAAAAAATGTTATTACATTCTTTGATCTCTTGATAGTCACTCTGCTAACATCAGTGACAGGTTTCATTCCAAGTTTCAGCATAGCTTTGCGGCTTTTCTTCTCGCTTCTGCTTTGTTTAGAGCTCTCACTGTCACCAGCTCCTTGAAAAATACAACACAGTCACAGTCACCCTATGCACCATAACCACAAGACCTTAAATAGTATTAACAGAGTCTCTATCACACACAAACGACAATATTGTTGTTCGTTTGGTAGACGTCTGAGGCTGCGTTTACGGCAATCTCGATGCAAACTCTGATTTATCCGGTGTTCAGATTTTATAAACGTCAGACGCAGTGTTCGGACGCAGTTAACCGACTCAATCAAACAAACAAAATTTATGAAAAAAAACAGCCGCAGCCGCAGCCGCAGAAAGCCAAACGAACAGCACTAATACAAAACAGATTCAATCAAAAAACGATTTCTAATCACTCGAACCAACACATAACAGAATGAATCAAATCGAGAAAATAGATTATACCATCGACGTTGTCATCATCGTCGTCATCCACATCGTCATCTTCATCTCCATCTTTGACATCCTCAACGACAACATCATCTTCCTTCTGCTCCATACACAGATGAAACAATCGTCATACAAACACGAATCGAAACAAAAGAGAGAGAAAGGGAAACGAACCTCGAGCTTCATTTGCTCTTTGATGGCTTCCTCGATCTTAACTTCTTCAACAACAGGGCCTGGCATCTTCTTCTTCTTCAACCTCTTATCTTATCTTCTTCTCCCAAAGAAACCCTTTTAGAACAGCGCAGCGAAACAGTGGCGAGGAACAAATATGAAGAGGGCGTAATCTAGTACTTGTGGGCTTACCATATATCTAGCCCACTTTTATATAATGGGCCTTACTTAATCTCGTTTTAGAGTCTATTAGGTCTCGTCGAATCGAATAGACCAGTGGCCTAAATAGTCAGTGCAAATAATCCACGGTGAAACAACTAGGCCGGGAAAAACAAACCCAAAGTAGTAACCTTCTTGTTTGATCCTCTAAACATTATTTTTAAAATAATTTTATTATGGTACTAGTAGTCGCGGAACGGTTGTCTATTGTATTTATAAATGTTTTGTTTATATTGTACAATTTTTATCATGTAAGTTAGTATTTTGAGTTTTAATTCTTTATGAAAATTAGCAGCGAACATTTTGCCATCTACACTAATGAACCGTTATGGTTTGAATAGTAAATATATATATTTAATTTAGAAAACATAAATATAGTACCGTTTGTATAGTACATAATAACTACTGTATTTTTAGTTTTATTATTGAGATTAAACTTAATTAAAATGTTTGAAATGAAATATATGAACACTATGTGAATTTCACACTGGATTTGTTTAGAACGATCAAGCAAGACAAATGTTATTACTGAACTTTTTGTATCTAGGATGTGTCCGCACGCGTAAAAATGTATTTAATTATTTAAGTTTATCATTTTACAAAAGTTTGATATGGATGTGATTTGTTTTTAATTTTTTTCTCAAACAGTTGTTCTTATATTATCTATTTTTAATTATTTTCATTCATTAACATCATATTTATTTGATTAACAAAAAACACAACTTCAGTTACTTATTTATATTTTTTTGAATACCTAAATGGGTTATATTTTAGATAATTAAATGAAAACTACTTCATACTTTCCCTTTGCATCATTGATCTCTTTCTATTTTGTAGAGTTTCTCACTACTCACGCAAATATTCCTTTTATTACTTGTTTCTGTTTGTGGGAATCTTTGTTTTAGTTATGTATTATTTTTGGTGATGGTCTTCAATATTTTTTTATTAGTTTTTCTTTGTCTTATTTTATACGAAAAAGAAGAAAAACCGATGAGTTACAATATTTCTAATTTTTTTTTGTTCAACTTGGTTTGATGCAACGCAAAAAAAAATATCGTAAATGGTTTCCTCTACTTTTTGTTGTTGTGTATTCTTTCCAACAAAATTTATGTATTTGGTGTTATATTATGTATTTTTGGATAAATTCTGTATTTTGATAATTTTATTGCTATATTTTTTTCATTTGAACTATTTAAATTTTTTATTTTGATTATATATTAATCATTTTATAAAATTTCGTATTTTTATTTACTACTCAAAACTTGAGTTTAGTGATCGAATTCTTATATATATTTCTTTTAATGAGAAGTGAAAATAATATTATAATTTTTTTTGTGAAAAGTTTCTTCTTTTTTTTTGGTTAAAAGTTTCTTTTCTTTCTATAAAACAATTATTTATTGTAAGTAGCTTATCTAAAAAGGTAAAAGCATGAAAAGATAGTGTTATAACATTGTTGTAATATATTACAGATTCAAAATTGAAATTTGTTTTCATTTCAGGTATTTTTCAAATTGGTTTAGTTCGGATTTGAGTCCGAATCAATTTAGGCTAACCAAATCATTGAATTATATTGAGTTGAAAATTGAATTATATCGAATGTGTCTATCCAATTTGATTATCATATTCTATAAACTTTGTAGAACAATTGAGTTTGATTTTGGTAATTCATATGATGCAAAAATGAAAAAAGAAATCTATTTTATTGGTGAATTTTTCACTTTAATGCTTGTGACAATTTCTAAACCTTAACACACTTTACTACTATTAGAGCAAAGCTGAATTTTTGCAATTGGAGTAAACAATCGATGCAACAAATGGTGCTCACAATCTGAAAAATCATATTTATACATTTCTCACAAATTTAAGTGAAAGCATCTCTAAATTAATGTTTAGCCACCCTAAATTGAGTATGTAACCCAATAACCCAAATGAAGTTACAAACAAAACTCAGTTGCACAAAGGGGAAGTCAACATTTTAAGGAAAAAAATTGATCACCAAGATAACATTATAATTAAGAAAATCAGAATTAATGGTTCTAAATAATCACAATGTCTTCAAAAGGCGTAACAGTATGGAACCGGTTTATATAAGTTTCAGCGCTGGTCCCATATTTTTATATTGTGTAAATGGGAGCCTTGATCTTGTCTACTAAATCCGGGTAGAAGATGTTAAATTTGCACCCTTGAAAGACATTTGAAGGCGAGAACGTCTAGTGCGTTTGGGTAGAACAGATTAATACTAGAAGGGGTACCTCAGAATTAAGGTTGAATTCAGTAATAGAGCCAAATACAACATCACGTTTAATCTCCAAGTTATCTTCTTCGCCAGGTTCTGGTTTTGAGACCATAACATCTTAAACCCGCTTCTTCTTGGAAGATGAATGACTGGGTACTTCTTCACTTTTCCATAGTTTACAAAAACCACATGATCTGCAACTTGTGTGATCACAGTAGTCATCTTGTATTTGTCTATACAAAATATAACCAAACATATTAATTCTAAATTATCTTTGTTAAAACTACAAAAACAAAAACAGGGTGAAAATATGTCAATTTACCTTCCAGCCATGGACCATGGAGAAGGTTCTTGCCTCATTCTTATTCAAAAACATAATTCATGTACTTGGTTCAAGCAAGAGTCTTGCTTATCTCTACATCGCCAATGTTTACTCTAAGATATAATAATATTAGGAATTGGTAATGACATGTACTTCTCCTAAACCTCTTTGAAGAACTCACATATAAATGGAGCATGAAGGTTCATCGTGATGACCTGCCAGATATGTGAGCAGCATCAGTGAACTTGGTTGTAGTGAAGGATGATAGCTCTATTTATCTTGATGTTTGCAGCGGTATGTTGAGATACCTACTGAATGGAGTCTGATGATAGTAAAACTTGGCCTTTTGTGAAAGAGTTTTTACCAGTACCAATTGTTAGGATGCTTTAATCTTGCAACAGTTTGCATCAAAAAGATTCGCGATCAGAGACCTGCATGAAGGGAAACATGCCTCGATCAAACCACCGTTAATCATCACAAAAAGACATAAAGAGTGGTTCATTCTAAAGTTCATTAAGAAAGTAAGATCACATAGCACATCATATTTTAGGTAAATCGAACCATCAACGACCACAATAAATGAGAAAAAATAGACTGTAGGAACTGTTAAAGAGTACCAGTAGTTATTCCTCATGATCATCACCGTATATGAGCTATGGGGAAAACGAACCAGCCGCTTCTCATGCGACAGAAGATTCTTCACATGTAACTGTGGAACTAAAAGAATATGTGTTTGCCAATGTAGCTAAGGTGGTTTCTTGGTGGTGGTTTGAGCAGTGTGGGCTTCATATGGTGACATCATCTCTATAGAGTGGGATAGGGAAGTGGAAGGGTGATGTGAGTTAAGTTGTTTTTGTTTTGATTGAATGAAATAATTGTTTAGGTTAATGGGAGACTAAGATGGAAGAAGAAGTGGAAAAGCCAGAAAACGTCGACAGTGAGGAAGATAAAAGAAAGAAGGGTGCATTAGGTTAGATGGAATTTATAAATTGCGCTTAGTTTTGTTGATTTGTTTTCAAAGACTTCAATATATTAAACCTAGCCCAATCAAGTCCAGTAACGAAACTCACTCTCAGAAAAAAAATACATATAAACAATATTGCGGATGTGTCCAAAAATGCCTCACCCTCTCTGATGACGTGGATGCAGGAAAAAGGAGAAAAGTAAGCTTTATTGTAATAAACTAGTGGTGTGTCCGCGCTTCGCGCGGATTGTTTCATATTTTTGTTATTGACTTTTTGTGTATTTAATTTGATATCTTTGTTGTAAGAATCTGAATGCCGGCAGTAGTTTTGATTGAGAATGATTTGGCTAGGAATGTCTGAAGTGGGCATGTGAAGCTATTATTGTAAGAATCATCTCATATATAATTGTTGCTTAACTCAGCAGCCCCAATCGCCTGCTGCATGTTGGTGTCAAGTAAAGATTTCTTTTTTACATTTTTATTTGAATAAAATTACTTTAAATCTTTTGTTTATATCATGAAACAATAATTCATTTTCTAAGATACTTTCATTAAATATTTTTTTTATATATTTTTAAATTTATTTGTTTGGATTTTTTTGTAAAATATTTATTTTTTTGATTATATATTATACTTTTATGTTTCTATAAACTTCTTGTTAATTTTTGATGGTATGAGTTTAGTGACTCGAAAGAAACAAATCTGTCTAATTTATGTATCTTTTATTTTTGTTGATTTTAGTTTGATGGAATGTGAAGAAACAATATCGTAAATTTGGTCTTATGTGTTATGATGATTTATTAATATGTGATTGTTTTTTTCCCTTAATTATTTCAAAAGTATGAGTATGTTGATCAAATGAAAGAATAAAGTTACATTAAATTCAGTTTTTCTTTATCTTGTTAAATTTCTGAAATTTGAAAAACTCATAAATATTTTTTTTCTATTTTTCTCTAATGAATTTTCGGTTTATTCATAAAATTCATATATTATTAAATATATTATGTATTTTAACTAAATCATTATTAGAAGAATTCTAATTTTATCACAAGTTTGATATCATTTTCAAATTTACCTTTAAATGATCATTTTCATAAATACCATACTTTTTGTTGAATCATCTTAAATTATTTATAAATTTTTAATAATAATTTATAAAAGTTTATAAACTCAACCGTCAGTTTAAATACAAAACCATAAACAATAATCACTAAACATTAAACCCAAATATTATGAAAGTTTTGAATGAAAGTTTTTTTTTAAATGGTAACCAATTTATGGTATTCTTAGCAATTTCTCATCATTGTTTTGTTACACAATTTTTCCACCTTATTCCAAAAAAGTTTTCACCTTATTCAAGTTATCTTATGAACTTTAACTAAATTTTCATTTTAAGTTTTTTATATTTTTATTTTTGCTTCTCAAAATTATTATTAAAAAAAATCTATTATATATTAGTTCTTGGTTGTGGTTTCCCATAATTTTCCTTGTTAATTATTTCTAAATTTGAGTTTTATGATTACTTTGTGAGATTTACCTTATTTTTATTTGCTTTGGTGTGAGTTTGATGAACTGTGAAATTATTCAAATTTTACTTATTCTTTTCCAAAGTTTTCAGATTTTAGATTATATTATGTATCACTAAATTATTATTTGTTGGTATTTAAAATAAAGTATAAATGTTTTGTTTATAGATTTGATAAAATTGGACATTTTACAAAAAAAAATTACTGAGTTGGTGGCGCGACTAAGAAATCAGAAACAAAAACATAACTGGAAGGGGTTAGTTCAAAAACACAAATCTGTCTACCGCATTAATGGGACAATGCTGGGGAGCTTAGTTTTGACGTGGAAATTTGTCACCCTATCTCTGCCGCCTTTGAAAACTATGCGTCTCACTTGTGCTCTCCGGATGCAATGTCATCATTGGTTTGTAAGGTTGGTTGAACCAATATACAGAAGACCCTGATTATCTTGCGAGTTAACTTGAAATTAAAATCAGTGAGCTTGACTGGAAGTTGCATAGGCGTCCAACAATGTCTTGGAAATACTGTACACGGACTGATATAGGGATAGTCCCTGATATAGAGTTTCATGGCATCATCAACAGTGTGCTGAGTGCTGACCAAAAAAATAAAGAGAATATATAAGACCTTCATTAAATCTTCAAGAAGACGAAGTGAAAACTCTAGCACACGCCTAAAATCATTTTGCAGAGTCAGAAATAAAACAGCTGACTCATGAGAGATAACTTGAAGAACTGAATCGTTCTGCAATTTCGTTACTCTATCGGAGTCTCCAAGAATCGTTTGTGACCTTTATTTTTTTCCAAGAAGAACATCTATCATATTAACAAAACTGCTCCAGCACGCTTGTCAGGGGATGTACTAAGCAACGTAGAAGAGTCTTAAGAAGTTTCAGAATCAATGATCAAGCTTCTGTGTACCTGATAAACCAGAGGTGATTTCACAAAATCCTTGATATTTAATCATACCCATTTTCATAACAAAGAAAAAACCCACGATTCATTTGATCAAATAATGAGAGGAGAGGAAAAAGCTTACCTTTGTAATTATGTTAGGAGATGGAGTTTTTACGGAAGCAGACATTGATGGAGGTAAAGAGAAATAAGCTTCTTTTAACGTCGAGCCCTTCTGTCCCTTAGGCCTATGACTGACACCTTTACAACATGTAAGTGATGTTTCTAGTAAATGTCCCAATAATAAGGAAACAAGAAGGAACATTCCCAGCACAAATAGAAGCTTCGATAAGACACTTACCCGATAGTGGACATCACATTTCGGAGGCTTGAACTGTAAAAGTGAACAACTGAAATAGTGAGTCTTCCATGAGAGATCAAGTTCACCATGGAAGTTAGTACCAAATTTTAACCACGTGAAAGAGAATTTAAGTACTATATAGCCAACTGGAAATTTTAATTAAGGTCTTATGATCTAAACATAGTATATAACATCTTATCAAGGCCTTCAAAACTTCTAGAAGCGAAAGGATCTCAAAGCTTACCGCGAGAGAAGTTCTGCAGTATAAGATTCTATCATCAAAGTGTTTAACATCGATAAACCAAGCTCCTAAAGAAACATCTTCCAACACTCTTATTCTTCCTCTTTCCCTCTGTTTGGTTTTATAGATTTCTCTCATCAGTTTTTCCCAGTTGGGTTTATTTTGCTCAGATCTTTTTTTCTCCAGATCATGTCTTCTTCAATACAACAATGTGATTCTGACAAGAAGAGCATATATCTTGACATCTGGAGTTCCATCACACACGATGATGGTCTTTGCAGAGAAGATGCAGAGATGGTGATGAAAAGTTTCAGACTTCAGAAACGTTATATTTTCGAGAAGCTTTGAAATCTGTTTGAAGAAGACGACGGAGCAGTGAAAATTGATTCTGCTTGCATAATTGAAGTTGTTGATTCGCCATTCTTGGAAAACTCTTACAACGTTTGCGGTCTCAATGATCTGTAAGGGGCAAAAAGATGTTCGTGAAGAATCTTAAACCTTCTATGAGAGAGTTTGATAAGTAGTAAAGAGGCATTATCGTTGATTGAGAGCCATGAGTGTAGAATCTTAAACGCATCAAAGAGGAGGGGAAACGGAACCGAATAGGTTATGCCGAAAGCATATAGAAGCTGTTTTTCATCGTTGAATAATACCCTAAATGATCATGGGCTAGTTCGAGAAAATAACTGTTGGCCCAAAATGTCACATTTAACACCAGAAGCCCATCATCAATAGAACATTATTTCGAGAGTTTGCCACGTGTTCCAAAACGCCCATATCAAACTGATGACGTGGAGGCATGAGAAGTGAGAGATGTCTACTTTATTGTTATAGATTCTTAGCAAATAAAATTTTAATTCTATCGAAGCTTTAAAAAAAAAATTAAAATAATAAAATCAAATCAAAATAAACAACACTACATACATTTATGATTTTATCTTTCCAACTCGGTGAAGTTAAATTATAAAAAATATAATGTTATCAATTATATTATATAATTTACATATAATTACACTAATATATTTAATTAATCATTTTTAGTTATTCAGTTTGGTTGGTTATATAAGCAAAAAATATCCATATACTATGATTTTTTGAAAATAATATTCATACCCATGTTTTAAAATTCAAGTTCTTAGCCGTCTAGGCACTTAACTAATAGGTGCTCGGATTCCAACCGCTGCGATTTTGTTATTAATAGGAAACAAAATCAGAAACTAATAAATTGACCCATTAAACTAATTAGTCATCTCACTTACTGACTAATTGCCCAATTGAAAAATTAATAGGCTCAAATTATAAACTATAGATATTCATATTTTTACCAATGTTTTAGCATGTAGAACCCTGGTGTAGAACCATATAGAGAGTAAGTGTAACGCCCCGACCGTCCACAGCTAATGGGCCACCCACGCCCGCTCTCTCGGCCCGTGGGCCCCATCCCGTTCCAACGGTCGGTGCGTAAATTTTTTCTAGGCTCGAAATCATTGTTTACTGACCCTGCAATCACCACATGACCTTTCCCCGTGCTTTGGCCTCACTCACACGGTATCGCGAATCACTTCCCGATAGGTCACCCATCATTTCACTACTCCAGCATAAGCACGCTTAACCCTGGAGTTCTAAACGGATGTGTGACGGAAAAGGTAAGTCAACTTTGGTGACATAAGTAGCCAAATCAATTATCTTAAGCCTTTCCACATATCACAACTCGGGATGTTACAATTCACCCCCTCTCAAAGAACGCAACGCCCTCGTTGCGCCCCAAGACAGGTCTCAAGACGCCTCTCAGGTCAGAACTGAGATGGCTAACTAGCTCTGATACCACTTGTAACGCCCCGACCGCCCACAGCTAATGGGCCACCCGCGCCCGCTCTCTCGGCCCGTGGGCCCCATCCCGTTCCAACGGTCGGTGCATAAATGTTTTTTAGGCTCGAAATCATTGTTTACTGACCCTGCAATCACCACATGACCTTTCCCCGTGCTTTGGCCTCACTCACACGGTATCGCGAATCACTTCCCGATAGGACACCCATCCTTTCACTACTCCAGCATAAGCACGCTTAACCCTGGAGTTTTAAACGGATGTGTGACGGAAAAGGTAAGTCAACTTTGGTGACATAGGTAGCCAAATCAATTATTTTAAGCCTTTCCACATATCACAACTCGGGATGTTACAGTAAGATTTGCAGCTTTTTCCTCTATAGCTGATGTGAGACATTGTCTATTAAAATAAATAATACGAAAACAAGGAATGAAGAGAGAAGAATAAAAGTTGGGTTGTTTGGTGCAAGATCAAGGGCATGAACCATTAGGAGACAACGAATTGGTTGTTCTATGTGGCATATGTTTATATATTTACAAATATTCACATAATAAATATATAAAACTAGATCTCGATTAATCCCCAATAAATCTTCGATTTGTTGTCTAGGCGATAAGCCCAACCTGAAAACATGATTAACGCCTAGTAAATTCTTGAACATAGACCCATATACAATTATTTATTCGGTTTGATTGGTTGTATAAGCAATTTCGATTGTAGTTGTCGAATGGAAATGAGTTTTGAGAGATTGGTTGGATAGTTTGCAGTTATCAAGAGAAGTTTTTGGGTTTTAAGGAGTAAGAATATGGGGTTTAGTGGCAATCGGGCTTTGGGTTACTAAGAAATATGGATTCAAAGGCACCACAATGCATTTTATTATGTGGCTACGCAGATATAAACCTAATGCTTTAAGCCTTTTTGAATATTCTGTGAAAAGGTCCATTCGTAGACTACACTTCTCTCTGAAGATTAGTCTAGATCCTTAGCACTAGATTAATTTAAAAAAAAAAAAATTCGGAGGATTAGTTTTCTTTTGGAGAGCAAAGCTCAGAGATTTTTATATACTCTTCAGCAAGTTTGGATCAAAAGTTGGAGAAACCTGTGGTCTGAAGGGGATAACCAGGAACTTATTAAAATCTTTATTTGGAGTTAGGGAATTTGATCTACGATATCAAGCGGGTTGTAACTTATCTGATTTTCATAATTTCCCTCTTTCTTGGCTGATTAATCTTTTGCATCATCTATGCAGGGTTGGTATTGGGTTAAAGTCTATGAAGCAAAAGCTTTAAACGCTATATATTAAATAACTTTAAGGGCAGAGAGATACCAACATATCTTATTTTCAGTGGCTTGTGTTCTTGCATGTGGGTATTAGGGGTCGGTTCGAGGACTTCTTTACCTAGTTTTTTATGGTCTTTTGTTTTTTTTTGTGGTAAAAATCATTTGTTTATTTCTGATAATGAATCAATTTTTTTGCACGCTTCTATTTCCTTTTCGACAGTATTATTTTCCTTATATATATTGAATTATCTAATTATAAGATAAATGACTGAAAAGAAGTTCGTTTATCTGCCCATCAACTATTCATTTTTTTTTTAACTAGAGAAATTAATTATTTCTTTCTTCTTCTATTTTTCTTGACACATTCTTTGTCCATCTATGCAGTTTATCTTCCTCCTTTCATGTATGTTTTTTTATTTATTCTAATTCTCTTCTTTTTCTTTTAGTACTTTTTAAAAAGAAAATTTCTTAAAAATCTCTAAACAAACATGTAACTTATTGGGTTCTAATATTTTTAACTTTTCACCTATTTAAAAAATTCAATGATTGAATATAATTTAATAAAATAAATATGTTTAAAGTGAATTGATAATTAATGGTTTATGTTTTATACTTTTTTCTCAGAAACCCCTATTCTAACTACGAAACTGATTTTTACGTTTAAATTTTAGTGAATTTATAAGAAGCCTTGATCTTCAGTAACATTAGAATTCAGTAAAGTAGCATTGAAAAAATGGAGAAAAAAAATGTAAAAACAAGAGTAGTTTGTGGAATTCAATACTAATATTTTTAGCTATGTGATAAAAATAAAATTCCAAAATAGATAAAATAATGATAGATTAAAGAAATAAATAATAAAATTTAATGAGAAGTGTGCTATTGATAGCTTTAATACATTATTTTTCAAAAGCAAATTGTGCTTAATAACATTTTATATTATTTTTAAAAAATGTTTAATAGGATTTGGTAATTTTTAATAATTAAAGGCATCAATTTTTCTAGTATATTTTACGCGCCAACTAACTAAGGACCGCCATTGCATCCATGTACTATCTGATCTAATAAAAAAATATTAAAAAGATAAAAGATTCAAAAAAGCTAATCAACCAGAAACGAAAAAAAAAATGTTGGAACATTTCACAAAATCAAATATAGATTAGCCGACATGTCAAACAACACACGGGTGCATGCCTTAGAATACCCCAATGGAGATTTTTAATTCACGGATTCTCAAAATACATATATGTCTATGTATATATTTATATTAATATTTAATTATGTCATTTTTAATTTTATGGAAAATTTAACTCAAAAGTTATTTGCAGAGATATTTTGAGTTGAATTTTTTGTAAAGTTAAAAACTCTATAATTAAATATTAATATAAATATATACCTACACATATATGTATTTTGAGAACCCAAAATTAGAAATTTCTATTGAAAGTGCTCTTAGATACTTCCTATGTATAAGACATGTGGGATTGCATATGATAACATCCTTCTCTCTTTAAGCTTGGGATTCATTATTCGGCTTTTAGATCTGATATGAGATATACTCCAAACCCATTTGGAAAATAAAATATGCGGATGTTTGGATCAAAATTCAGATAGTAAAATCTTAGATTCATCTAAACCGGATACGGATCCAGTTATCTTAATTTTAAGTTAAGATATCCTTATCTAGATCATTGTTTTAAAATATATTATTTTTTTAATTTTATATATTATTATATATATAATATTATATTTTAATTTTAATAATATTATATATATTCATAAACTTTGTATAAATATTAATTTATGTATTATTTTTAAAATTTCTATATTTTTAAAAATATTTTTGTATTTTTAAATTATTTTACAGATCCGTATCCGAATATGAATACCTACGGGTATTATAATGTCTAAATGAATATCCAAAACCCAGATACCTGGAAAACACAAATTCATATCTAGATATTAAAATCACGAATCCGACAAATCCAAATCTGGATCTAGATACTTTAAATTTTCTGGATATCCGGATCCGTGTCACTCATGTTTATCTTATCTCTACATGAGATTATATACCAATAAAAAGTTAAGTTATTTTGAACAAAAGAAAATTAGGATATTATCTAAATTTTCCTCGTAAAAAAAAGCCCTCTTTTCTCTCTAAAGACCCCGACCTTCTCTTCATCAGATCCAGCTCCAGCGACCGACAATTGCCAGCGTCGGAGGCGCTCTCTTTTCTTCTTTGCTTCCTCTTCTCTCACCGAATCTTGACGATATGTCTTCGGTGCTATGAGATTGTGTGTCTTCTCTTGTTCCTCGTTACTGCTCATGAGGTTTCTTTAGGACGGAGGAGGCTCGTGGTTGTTGGAGTCCAGACGAGTCGAGCTCTTCTGGCTAGGAGGTGGTGGTCGGCGTTTTGGGTCGTGTTTCATCCGGTTTCGTTTTCCTTTAGATCTCGGGCGTCTCACGGTGTTAGGTGGCGCGTGGTTGGTTGACGAAGCTCCACCGGTTCCGGATATGTTCTTTTCACTTGTTCTCTCATCCCTTGTGTCTGGCGGTGAGGGGTGGCGGCGCGTGCATCTCCCCTTCGGCTTGGTGTCTCGTCTGAGGGGAAACTCGATACCAAAGCTCAAGAGGTTTCGGCGTGGTTATTCCACAATGGCGCGTTCAAGACTCAATGTTCTTCGGTGCGTGTCGGTTCATTGGTTTTGGTGGCAGCGCGTGCTTCCACGGCTTGGTGTTTGGAGAGGAGACGTCTATGGCTTCGTTCTCCAACCTTGTCTCTGGCGCTTCCTCTTTGTCTTCTCCTGGTCACGGCTCTCCCAACATGTTCTCATGGTGTTTCGTCGCGAAGGGACACCGTTGAGTCCTCCGGGCTCCTCACTCACGGCTGCTTTATTATTGTATTCTCTGGTTTCTTTCCGTGTTCTACCGGTTAGTGACTCTGGTTCTCAGAAACTGTCCATGGCGAGTCATATTCTTCTCCGATTGGTCTCGGTTTGGTATGGGTTTCGATTTCTCATGGTTTGACTACAACATCCCAACATTGGAGCTGCTCCTTGTGGGTCGATTCTGGTGGTTGTACTCTTCTGGCATCTTGTGGGTCTCGGTTTTGCAACATTCTGTGGAGTTTGCGGCTGCATTTCAACCCGGTTTCTGATTTGCTTTCCTTGTTTTAGGTTGTTGTAAGTATTCTCCTTCATATCGGTTGTCGTGCTTCATCTTCAAAGAATAGGCCTTTCGTTTGTAGGTTCAGGATGACTATCTCGATTCTCCGTGGCGTGTGGTGTGGTTTCCGGTTTAGTCTGGAATGGTGGGTTACGCCAATCTCTGACTTGAGCCCCGGAAGTGGAGATAGACTAGTTTGAGGATGGCGGTTAACCTCAGTGTCATGGTCCGTATTTGTTCTTGGGTGTCTTGGTTAGTCGGATCGAAGAAAGATATGTTGTGTGGTTCTTGGAGCTGTGTGTCGGCGTTGTTTTGAGAAGGAAGTGATGGTGCAGTGGCCGGCTTGACTCCGGTGAAGTCGACGTTGTTGGCCGTGGATCTCGAGAAAGGATGGGGATCCCTTCGATTTCCTTGAGCTTTAGATTTTTTCCCTTCCATTGTATTATTTTCTTGTTTTCCTAGATTTTAGTGATAAGCCTAATCTATTTTCGGCTTCACTGTTTTTCCGACGACGAGCCGAAGGTTTCTGTTTCCGGTGCCCTTCTTGGGTTGGTTTCAATCATTATCTATAATATATATATTAAAAAAAAAAGTTAGGATACTATCTTATTAGATTAATGTTTTTAATAGACCTTTTTAAAAGATTGAAAATTTGAGGACCAATTTGAAAGTTTCAGTAAGTTGTACCTTTATGGGTACCCTACTAGACCGGCCTTGTATCTGCCATAACTAGCCCATGATATTCATACTGATATGACTGGTTCTGAAACAACTACCATACATCACTCAACGTCAGTTTGCTAACGTCAATTCGCTGACGTCATCTCTTCTAGTTTTTGCATGACACCTCTTCCATATTGTCTTCTTTTATTTAGTTTGCCAACTTTCGAATTTGTAAGTCGACACGTTTCTTACTTTTGTAACGTCTTTAATTGCGTCAGTGAGCTGAGCTTACCCACACGGCTACTCAACTGCACCGGCAAAGCCCTATTTTAGTTAGACGCATTCGATTAATAATCATCGACCGCCCTAAAAAGTAAAAAGGCACTATATTAATTTTTATTTTTGTGATTCCAACCTGAGTCATATTTTTCGATGTAAATTATGTAAATTACATCGCAGTATAAATATCAGAGGAATAAACTAAGATACACTTAAAAAAAATATTATGACCAAAATAGTTTTTAATAAAAAAAATGACCAAAATAGTTTTTATTAAAAGCTGTAAATATACATTTATACCTTTTGTATTAAATAATCTAGATTTAGGATTTATAGTTATGTGGTGAGGTTTTGGAGGTGATGTTTAAAACTAAAAAAAGAAAAATTCAAAATAAAAAAGGTCTGGAGTTTTTTTTTTTCATATTTATTTTTGTGATAAAAATTTTAAAAATATCTTTTTGCGAGATTTTTCCTAAATAATATCATTTAATATTTTAATATTTAATTTACTTTATTGATAAGATAATTGACGAAGGGAGTAACTAACACGAAACTTTTCAAAATTTTATTTTTTCATAAAAATTAAAATGTAATATTTTTGAGAAAACGTAATATTTGATATATTAAATTTTGACTAGTTTTTCTTTAATCTTTAGATATCCTTCTTTTTATGTGTATTTAACTTTTAGTGATACAATAATACATTTGTTTCATAAATATAGATTTTTTAGTGTTTACACATATTAAAAAAACTCATTAAATCACTATAATAAATATATTTTTTCTGTAATTTTCAATTTTCAATAAATTTAACCAATATTAGATCAATAAAATCAATTAATTTTTTTTGAGATTTACAATATTTCCATAGAAACACACAAAAATATATCTTTGTGAAACTAATTTTTTTTTTAATAAAATTTTATATTAATGTAATGGAGGGAGTATAATACATTGATAAAACAAGTAAAATAGTATTCCTTCTATTTCATAAATATAGAATTTTAGTGTTTTCACATATATTAAAAACTCATTAAATCACTATAATAAATGCATTATTTTCTGTAATTTTCAATTATCAATAAATTTTAAACAATTGTAGGTCAATAAAGTCAATTTTTTTTTTAGAATTTTTAATATTTCATAGAAAACACAAAACATCTATTTTTGTTAAACTAATTTTTTTCTAAAAAATCTATTTTAATGTAACTGAGGGAGTTTATCTTCTTTTCGAATATAATACATTGGATCATACATTTTCCATGCTAATTTTTTAGTCTTTTTTCTTGGATAACCTTCTCTTTTTGACTAGTTAAAATCTTATATGTGGACTGAAGCATCACTCTTTTATTTCATAAATAAAACATGTGACCGTTTCTAATTTGAAAATGTTGCATATATCTCATAAAATCAAATACATATAACCGACGTGTCCATTAGATTCTCCTATATATATGACATGTGAGATTACATATGAAACATCTCTATCTCTATCTCTCACTTCAGATTTCACATCTTGACGCAATCACTTACCCCCCAAATCATGCAAACTTCAGCAACATCCAAGCTCCTCGTATCCGACATCGCCTCCTCCGTTGATCACGTCCCTTCAAGCTACATCCGACCAATCTCTGACCGTCCAAATCTGTGTGATGTTGACATTTCCAGCGATACCATCCCTCTTATCGATCTCCAGGACATTCATGGACCTAATCGAGCCAACATCATCCACCAGTTTGCTCATGCATGCTCCTCTTATGGCTTCTTCCAGGTAACTCCTATCATTATTTCACTTGCAGTGCTCTTTATTTTGTCTCGACTTTACTCTATCTTCTCTTGAGTTTACACTGTTTTACTGCAACACAGTCTTGTTCTCTCCTACTTACTCTCTTTTATTGCAAGACACTTTGCATTTTCTTACCAAAAGTATAAACTTTTTGTTTTTCACTGAATAAAATTTTGGTTCTTTTTTTGTAAGAGCATAAAATATAAGAGCATAAAATATAAGAGCATCATTAACCCGAAATTCTTACGGTGGAGTTCTTAGTGGAATATAAGAACCTATTTCTTAACTTTTAACTTTTTTACTTAAAAGTTAAGAATCAATTTCTTATATTCAGTTAAGAACCTCATCCTAAAAACTCTAGATTATGCTCTAAGTCTCTTTAATTTAATTGATCCTTATCCTAATTATTAGATTATTCTGTGTTTGGACATGACCATTATCCATCTATAAAATTTGGACTCGGCGGGGTAAATATATACTCTGTATGTTTCATATTTCATATTAAGTGTTGTTTTAAATAAGTTTTTTTTGTTATAAAATAAGTGTTGTTTTCTACTTTCGATGCAAAATATATTAGTTTATTGTAATTTATTTTTTTATTGGTTGAAATATGTTTAAATATATAGGTAATTTTGTTTTTATATAAAAAATATACAAACTTAATTGTTTTCTTAATTTGTGTGCTAAAATCTAAAATGACAATTAAAATAGAGGGAGTATATTTAGCTGGCTTAAAATATTATTGCTTCACATTTTTGAAGATCAAGAACCATGGAGTACCAGAAAAAACAATCAAAAGAATGATGACTGTGGCGAGAGAGTTTTTCAGGCAGCCAGAGAGCGAAAGAATGAAGCATTACTCTGCGGATACAAAAAAGACGACAAGACTCTCCACAAGTTTCAACGTCGACTCTGAGAAAGTCTCTAACTGGAGAGACTTCCTCCGACTCCATTGCCTTCCCATCGAGGATTTTATCAACGAATGGCCCTCACATCCTCTCTCATTCAGAGAAGTCACTGCTGAATACGCCACAAGCGTTAGAGCCTTGGTCTTGATACTTCTTGAGGCAATCTCTGAGAGCTTAGGCCTTGAGAAAGACCGTGTAAGCAATACATTAGGCAAACATGGTCAACACATGGCCTTAAACTACTATCCTCCCTGTCCTCAACCCGATCTAACGTTCGGACTTCCCGGACATAAAGACCCAAACGTGATCACTGTTCTTCTTCAAGATGAAGTCTCTGGTTTACAGGTTTTTAAAGATGGTAAATGGATCGCTGTTCATCCTGTTCCCAACACTTTTATTGTCAACATGGGTGACCAGATGCAGGTACTTAGGAGAAAATAAATGGAAATATATTCCTTTATGTTTATTTACTCTCTTTGTGCTAAGTTTCTGTGGCTGTTTCTCCTCTCAGGTTATTAGCAATGACAGATACAAGAGTGTGCTACACAGAGCTGTTGTGAACAGCGACAAGGAGAGGATATCCATACCCACATTCTACTGTCCTTCTTTAGATGCTGTGGTTGGACCACAACAAGAGCTGATCAATGAGGAAGAAGATTCTCCTGCTATTTACAGAAGCTTTACGTATGCTGAGTATTATGAAAAGTTTTGGGACAGAGCACTTGCAACTGAGAGCTGTATTGACTCTTTTAAAGTTCCCAAAACCTAAGAATCTGTACTTTTGAAACGCCATGACTATGTTCTTTTCAGTTATCCATCTGTGTTAGCCTTTTCATTACCTTGTTTAGATTCGTATGGATATTTATTAATCTGCTTTCAAGATAAAACAATTGCAACACACTGAACTTATTGTAGACGCATATGCGATTCTTTTCGGTATCTTTTTGACTTTTCGATATCATCTGATGTTGAAACACGAAGACAAACAATTTGAGCTAGAACCAAAATCAAACACACATACCCACGACACATTCTCTAACGACTTAAGTTTTTTTTATTTTTTTTTTTTGTCATCTGCCCATTTCATTCTAGATCAAGTGGTGGCCAGTCAAGTCGATCCTCCGGAGAGCATCTCCGTCTGGCCTGGTCTGATCTATATGGGAAAAAGTGGAGCCTTTCCTTCTTGCTTCTTTAGCTAAAGAGTCTGCTCGACCATTTCTGGACCGAGGGATGTAATACAGGCTCACATCCTCAAACCCTTCCTGAAGTCCCTGGAACATCTCGATCTCTGACGCGAAAGCTGGCCAGTCATCCGGATTGGTAGACATGTCTACTAGGTCCGAGCAGTCCGTCTCTATCCGTATCGAAGTTATCTGCATGTCTTTCATACATGAAGCTGCCCAGAGTAGACCTTCAAACTCTGCATGCAGAGCTGATCGGCTCCTCCTGCAAGCGCGTAAACCAAACCACTCCGAGCCCGTTTGGTCCTTGAGACTCCACCCTAGTCCACTTACACTGCCATGATCGATCCATGATGCATCGATTTGGCATGTAGGGATTCGAGGGAGATCAGGGGGTTCTGTGGTTCCTGCTAAAAGCTGAGGTAGTCTAAGTACCTCATCGTCTTCCTCTTCCTCTTTCTCATTCGCCTTTCTCCAACATTCTGCCTCGAGGGAGGCGTGTTGCAGGGTATCCATCGGGGATACAACTTTCCCATTGTAGAGTTTGTCGTTCCTCGCCTTCCAAATGTACCAGCAGATCCATGGAAAGTTATCGAATTGTGGTCTCCGAGGAGCCACCTCTTTTCTCTCCCAGAAAAGGAAGTTTATATTTTGATAGATGGATGTACTCGGGAAGTCACCCGGAATGGACGGGTAGTCCGATAAAGCCCAAACCTGTAAGGCTGGGGGGCATTCAAAGAGAAGGTGGTTTATCGACTCCACTGGGTCAGCACATCTAGGACAACTCCTATCGGTGCCCAGGTGTCTATAGGTTAACCTCTCTGCTGTCGCCACACAGCCCGAGATGGCTTGCCACAGGAAGTGTTTCATCTTGCTTGGAGCCTCTAGATTCCACACATGTCTCTGTAGCCCTGTTAAGCTTGGCTCAAGGACTTGTTCCTGCGTTTGCATCCTCTTGATCGATTGCAGTAGATTATATCCTGTCTTCACTGAATATACACCTGACTTCGTATGATCCCAAACATAACCATCTGGGACCGAGGAAACAGACGGTCTAATCCCAAGGATCAACGGAATATCACCTGGTTGGAAGTATTCCCGTAGAAGCTGTATGTCCCACTCCTTGGTATCAATCCTAATAAGGGCTTGAACCGGAAGGCTGGGGAGTCTATAGACAATATGATCGGCGGCCCTGGGTGGTCGGGCGACTGAGTCAGGGACCCAATGCTCACTCCACACCCTCGTATATCGTCCCGTTCCAATCCTCTTCCGTAACCCTGAGATGAGTAGGGGTTTTGCTGCCATAAAACTGCGCCAGGCATATGAGGGGGAGTAAGTTCTTTTCTCCTCTAATGGAGATGAATTGGGGAAATACCTCCCCTTAAGAACCCGTGCCAATAGCGAGTTCAGATATTGTATCAGTCGCCATAATTGTTTCGCAAGAAGTGCTATATTGAAATCATGGAGATCACGGAATCCTAGTCCCCCTAAATCTTTAGGGGTACAGATCTCGTCCCATGCAATCCAATGTAAACCTCTGATGTTCTGTTTTGAGCTCCACCAAAAGTTCGAAGTCGTACTTCGTAGTTTGTCGGTAATGCCTTGTGGGATCAAAAAACACGACATTGGGTATGTCGGAACTGCTTGGGCCACTGCTTTAATTTGGATCTCTTTTCCTCCTTTGGATAATAGTCGCGAGGACCAATTGTTTACACGCCCATTCAGCTGATCTTGTACATAGGAAAAAACTTTTGTTTTCGAGCCACATATTTGTTCCGGTAATCCAAGGTACAACCCCATACCTCCTTCTGCCGAGAATCCCAAGGCTCCTTTTATCTCTTGCTTCCGGAGATAATCTACACGGTTTCCAAAGAACATCGAAGATTTTGCCGCATTTAATTTCTGTCCCTCAGCCCTCCCATAAATGCCGATAATGTCCATGATCTCCCTGCATTGGCTAACTTCCGCCTTGCAGAAGAAGAGACTGTCATCGACAAAAAAAAAGGTGGGAGGTCCTAGGACTTGCCTGGGCCACCCGAAGGCCAACAATCTTCTTTTCCGCCTCCGCTCCATGTAAGAGCGAGATCAACGCTTCCGTACACAAAATAAATTTGTAGAATAGTGGAAATCAAAAGAAGAAAGCGGAAAACATAGAAGATAGACACAAATAATTATTTACCCAAAGTTCATCTGAAATGACTAGGTTTTTGGATCTCGAAAGAGGCAATCCACTATAATCTTAAGAACAAAGATTAAGCACTTCTCTCTCTCAAGCTTACAATTAGCTTTTGCATAAGAGAGAAGAAATCACATGAGTCTTTTTTTTAGTGTAGAAGGAGTTTATTATATTAACCTAGCATGACTAGAGCATTCGCCCGTTTCCATAGAATCTATTAAGAATATTTCCAAAATATTTACAATTTTCATAATTCTATGAAAGTAATACTTTCAGGATCTTATTAACTTCCATAACTCAATAAAGGTGATATTTCTTTTTCCTAATATGACGTTTCTATTTTGGTTTAAGTCATGTAATCTTGTTTGATTTCCATCACCAAATCTTGACGAAACTGAAAAATTTAGTGACTTAGTCTTGACGAATTGTAACAAACTCCACGTTGATGGCATCAAACACGATCCACTACTTAGGGTAAGAAATCCCAAGCATTTTCAGGTGGTGCCGATGCTCGTTAATGTTCAGACATTCCAAGGAAACCCACCGCTTCCTCAAACCTCTTAACCGAAACCACTTTGGTAAAGATTCTTAGAAGTGCATATCTTCTTAATATTCACATCACCTTGAGCGATAATATCTTTGATGAAGTGCATCTTTCTGCTGATGTGCTTAGTCCTCTTATGATACACTTTTTTATTTGGTAGACACATGCACTTTGTGAGTCACACGTTATCTCCACCATGTCTTGCTTGAATCCAAACTCTTCTGCTAAACCCTCTAACTACATTATTTCTTTGACAGCTTCAACCAACACCATATACTCTACTTCAGTCGTTAACAGAGCCACTACACTTTGCATATTTGATCTCTACTGATTGTACTCTCACCAGCCATGATAACATAACTCGAGATCGACTTTCTCTTGTCCACTTATGATAATGTATTCATATCTTGCCTGTAGATTAATTTCATTCCATCTTTATACTTGATGGGAAAATGTTATATGAAATGTTGTCTTATAAGTCTCTGTTCCATGATTATATTTTTATTTTTGTATGTCCTTTTCATAAACATAAGGGTAAAAAAGTCTACGATAAATTGATAAGTGTGCTACATATTTTGTACTCTACACCAAAAAATGACGTGTTTATGACTTGGAAAATAAAAGAATACTAGGTGGTTACCGGCGATTTTGCGGAAATAAATATGTTGCAAAATTTTTAATATTTTTTACATTATATTTTTCATCTTTGACTTTATCAAATATAGAACTAACCATTTTTTATATTACTTAATCCAATTTTTATTCATGTTTTAAAAACACATAAAACTAATTAATTCACAGTTATAGTAACACATGAAACACATGTATTTTGGCAAAAAAAATAAAAAATTAAGTACATAAAATATAAAATAACCAAGAATAGAACAAACAATTTTATTATTTTTCACTCGTGTTTATTATTTATGTCTCATTTCTTTTTGTTTCTATTAACAAAATAAGCATGAAAATTTAATTATAATCAAAGTTATATGTAATACTAGGGGAAATCCGCGCTTCGCGCATGATTTTAATTTTGCGTTTTAATTTAAAGTTTGTTTTTTAGTAAATAATTCTTTGGTCTCACCCATAATATTTTTCCATTATATTTTTGTATTCGTTTGTTTCAAGATTTATCTACATTCCTTGTAACTTTGTGGCAAAGTTATTTTAAAGTTCAAGAGATATTTAAATACCAAAATAGCTCTATACATTTTTTTATTTTTTCTTTTAAAATGTTCTTTTTAATATGTCCATTATGTTTCTGTTTAAATTTTATGTTTAGTTTTGAAAGGCTTGGTGCTATTATTTGTTGATCATTATTTTGTTTTGTTATTTTTTGTTTATCTTCTTATCTTTTTTTTTTCCTTTGAATTTGTTTGTTGTAAAATGATTCAGTCTTAATCTCGCTCGGTTGACTAAGTTTTCTAATATAATTATTGTGATTGTTTGAATAAGTTTATACTCTATTTGTATTATATCCGTGTACATTTTTCTAATTTGTGTGTATTGTATAAATAATATGGTTACACTTATTCCATTCATTTTTTTTGTCATTTTATTTGATATTGTGTCTCTTGTTGAGTTATTTAGGTATATTTTTATTTTGTTTTCTTATAAGTTCATTTAAGCTTTCTAAGTTAGTACATAATATTTTTATTTTATTTTTACAATTATTTGGATATAATAACTTTAGATATTATGTTCACATAACTTATATTTTTTTATGTTTTATTTTAATTTAAATAATAAGTTATATTAAATTTCACTATTTTGTTATCATCCTTTTTATAAATCATATAATTGTTTAAATATTAAAAAAAATCACGAAAATGTAAATGTGTTATTTTATTTTCGATATTTGTTCCATTTTGACTTTAATAATAAGAAAATTTCTCATAACTATAGTCATCTAAATTTGAAATAGAAATATGAATACTTTATATTTTATAAATTTATTTCTAGAATTCAGTGGCAATTTATTTATATATTTTAAAAATATTAATATAAATACAAAAATTGATAGCTAACGCATTATATTATTCATATTTTAACTTTTTATGCAACTTGAAAACCTACTCATTTTATTAGTCATAAAGATAAATGTTTGTTACAATCTGTATATATTATTATATTTAAATCCAATTATACCATGTTATCCAAATAGATAATTATGATATGTAAAATAGAATGATATTAATTAATTTTTAGAATACTATTTTTGACATTAAATTTATTTAATATAAATGGTTTGTCACATATTAACAATTTACTATATATTATCATTAAATTGAAATATTTGTATTGTATTTATTAATATTCTGATTTTACTTAAAATTATTTACTTATATATAATGTTAAAAGTATTATTAAGTAGAAAGTTTGATTAACACTGGTCATTAATTTTTGCAATAGAAAATTTAAATATTAACACAAATAGATTAATATAACTAAATTTATTAATACTATTTTAATAATTTATGCTGTTTTTATTTATGATTTCAAATGGTAAATGATTATTCATATTATTTTAAGTTTTTTTTTAAATTATTTAAATTATAAATTATTTAAATATTTTAATATTTCGTTCAAGCTAATATATAAAAATAAATATTAAAGTAATATAACTTATATGATGTAGATGATTTTATATATTATAGATGATTGTATTGCTTAATGAAACAATCTAAATTCTTGAATACTTATTTTAATAGTTCTCTTGCTTTTGTGGTTTATGATATCAAATGATAAATGGATATTCATATTATTTTCAGTTTATTTATTTTTATTTAAATTATAAAATTATGTAAATATTTAATATTTATTCCAGTTATAAAATATATGATGTAAATGATTATATTGTTTAAATAAACAATATAACTTCTTGAAAGTACATAATATATAAATATATTAGTACAACCAAATTTTAGTTTTATATTTGTTAATATTTATGCTAAAATATTTATTAATTTAAAAATATATATAATTAGTTTGGGGTTAAATCATCTTTAATCATAAAAATGCTTATCTAAAATTATGTTATTTAAAAATTGAAATTACAATTGGTTTGTATTTAATTCATATTCAATCATTAAAAATATTTGGACTATTTAATATTGTGTTAATATATTTAGTATAAATAATAAGAGAGTGAAATATGTGATTTTTTTTATAAATTTTAAAAAATTAGAGTGAGATGTCAATTTATGGTGAGTCTATTTACTGAGGTTGCAACCTCACATGAGAAAAACACTACTTTATATATATATATGAATAGAGTATTAACCCTAGTCTCGTATTAATATGATTCTATTTTTACAATTTTATGTTATAAGAAAATATTTCATTGATTAAATTTATTTTAAATGACTTACCATATAATTTTATTATAAGCAAAGCTATAATAATTATATTAATATACTGTTAACTCTAGTCTCATATTAATATAATGTTATTTTTCAATTTTATCTTATAATAAACTATTTCTTCTATTAATTTTTTATTCACTTACCATATAATATTTTTTTTTTATTTTAAATATACAAATCTATTAATTATTTCTGAAAATGATAACTCAACTATACTATCAACATTTTCATTGAAAATTACTGATTTTTTTAAAATTATATATTTGACTGTTTTGCATTTACTGGACACATTTTAGATATATATATATATAGTGAATGGTATAATAAATATTATTAGGTTTAGGTTAATTAGTTTTCTGCAATCTATGATTATTTATCTAGTGCTAATAGAAATATGTTTAAAATCATTTATGTAATTATCTGTATGTATATTCTAAATTTCTATTATGTAATCTATGATATTTAGTTGTTTCCTTAAACAAATTATGTTAATTTATCTATTTTTAAGAAGTTTAATTTTTTGTTTGGTAATATGGATTAGATTAGGTAGTTTTAGGATTAGTATCCTATTTGAAATTTTAATTAAATAAATGAAAATTGAAATGCCAACAACCAATCAAATTAAGAGAATTAATTCTAAATTTCACCTATGATCGACATATAAGCAAAAGTTAGTGACTTCTCAATTAATATACATGAGGATGAGGATTTTCTATCTCAAAATATGATTTTAAATGAATATGTGTTTCCCTTTAATATATTGTTTTCTCTTTTCATTGATCAGAATATGTGGTTGATAATCATGCGTCTAAAGATCAACTTATTGATGATGCTTAATTAAAGTTGATTTTAGGGATAAGAATATTTTTTGAATAAGTTTCAAAGTATTTTTCAGTATATATTATAGTATATGATATTGTGGTAGCCACACATTCTTATAAACCAATTTCGGTTGTGGTGATTATATGGTTTGGTACTAGGTTGAATGGAATCGAAAAACAAATACGTGGAAACAAAACATTTCAAAACGTGAAAACATGATTATTAAAATATTTAGGAACAGAAACGTTTTGGAAACGTCTGTAAATGTATGTATATATATTGATTAATATGTGAATACAATTGTTTTCTTACAAAAATAAAATAAGTAATAGTTAATTATGAAGTCATATAAGAAAATTCAAAATAACATAAATCCAACACATAGATATTTATTAACTTAACCAAAGATATAAATAACAACAAGTCAAAAACTAATAGTAACATCTTCAACCTCATTTTCATTATCTCCAACAAACATAACCGCTTCCAACTCAAGTTCATCAAAAGGAAAAATCTTCAAACTCAAACCACCATGATTAATCTCATCTAACATCTCATATATGATTGGAACCATGTTTTTATGCAATAATTCGTCCAGATAGAAGAGCAAGATTAGCGTGAACAAATATCAAATATTCCACTCTTTGCAAAAATATATCTCCATACTTATTAATTATATATAAAATCTGATTTAAAATTATAAAAAGAGTTTTTTCGTGTTTCCAAAACAAAATTGGGGTTTTTCAAAAATGGAAACTCAAGTTTCCAACTAGTTTCCAAGATGAGATTTTCAAGAAGAGAGTTGTCAATTTGTTTCCAAGAGATTTCGATTTCGAAACTTTTCTGAAACGTGAAACGGACCTTGACCCCAGTTTCCATCAAACCTAGGTTTGGTACATCAGTTATCCCATTACATGGCATCAAAAATGAAAATGCACAATAAAAATGTTCAAATCGTGAACAAAAATAGGCAAACACATGCTCTGAACCACTAAAATACAGGAGGATATTGACATTGGTTACCAAAACATATATATATATATATATATGTATATATATAATGTCTAAAACTATACCTGATTAGTCTTAGTCCTCGTTTAGTCTCCAATCTTTTGGTAAATCACTAGGTGCTAACCAACCATCTGACTCACGCCTAGCGTATTTCAAACATGACTTTAAAGTTATATTCTTAAACAACTCACTTTGTTTTGATGAAATTTTAAATTTGTTGATCATCGTAAAAAGAATATATGTTCAACTCTAAAATGTTTGAGGTTGGTAAAGCAGAAAAATAAATAGATTGGTAATAAAAATTATTAAATAAGTAAAGGCACCATGAAAATATAGAATGTCACTATTTTGAAACAAAATAATTCAAGAATGATATTCTTTGTAAATAATCAGGTGTAACTATTAACAATATATTTTATGAACTTATTTGCTATTTTGTGGTACATAAAAATAAATTATTAAAAAAATTTAGGATAAAAGAAATTTTGAAATATACATAACTAATTTTTTTGGTTTAATATTAAAAATAATTTATTAAATACATCTATACTATTAAAAATTTAACACTACATATGTATATATTATATTGTCATATTTCATATTATTAAAAATATTGTTGATGATTATTAAAAACATGAGCTTTTCGTTACGACCCGTTTGCCTCAAACTAGTAAGTAAGACCCATATCCTTGAAACGAAACCTATTTTTCTCCATTTTAAAGGATTTTGTGGTGGATTTTAGCAGAGGATTTGGAGTGGTGAAGCCCTTTCGGAATGTGTCTGAAACCACCACCAGTAACCACCATAAAAGAGGAGTCATCACATCCATGAAAAGGGAGAAGGCACAACAAAAACACTATGGCCTATGGGAGAATATGAAAATGATTAATTAAAATATAGAACTTCAAAACCAAACTTTCAGGTAATTTCTCCAGTCATAGATCTACCTATAGCAGAAAGTGAATCTAAATTTAGAAATTTGGTTTAATATTATGGTTATTTCTCCGAGACTAATATCCGCAGATCATATCTACGAACATCCAACTTCAGGAACAATTTCCCGTCAATCTAGACAGAACCAGAAGCTGATCAAGGTATCATTGAAAAGATATTACTATAAGTTTTCAAGTCAGCTATCCATCATATATTGATCAACAAACCGAGTATCATCGAATTTGTCTGAATCTAAAAATTCTAAAGTTGGTTTTTCTAATTAGGAAAATCTAATTCTATTTTGGAAAAATCCTTTATTTGGTATCTTGGAACTATCTATTTCAGAAAAGCTTTCAGTTTAGTAACTATTCAATTTGTGAAAGTTTAGATTTTAAAAAAGTTTCTATTTTAGAAAAATTTCCATCTTAAGAAACCCCAAATATAAACCTTTAATTCTCGGGTAGTAGTTAACCACATTTTCCCTTGATCATTCCAACCAGTGGGAAAAGCGATGGCTAGTCTCGTAATTTCCCATACACAACCTAGGACCTTGAATATACAAAGTTTAATTCTAAGATATTTAGTCTATGTGAATTGAGTTTGTTTAGAGAGTCTACCTAGGTGCTTAGAGTATCATGTTCTTTGCTTAAACTGGAAATAGGAAGTAAGAGGATATAACATTAATTCTTTGCTTCTTTTAATGTGATAAATATAATTAAATAACGAGACGAGTAAGATGTTAGTCAAGTAAAAAGAGGTGCTTATGTGTGTCGGATTGAGATTCAGTGGTGCTGCGGCTAGGTTAGTTGGCCTGTTGAGCCGTAGAAAAGGAGGTATGTAAAGTGTCTTCGGGCAGTGTGTGTGGGCACTAGTCCCATACATGAATCCTCCCTAGGTGGAAGCCTCTAATGGAGGGTGTGCGAGCCCTGATCTCGTAACTAAGGCCTTTATTTGTTAATTTGTACATTAGATGTCATGTTTGTTACATATTAAGTTTATATATTCGGAGTGTTATATCCGAGTACATAGACTTCGGGTTTAGCATTCAACACCTCATTAAGTGACTCTCCTGTTACTCACCCCTGTTTGTCTCCCTTTTTAGGTGAGACTTACAAGTATATGATCAGTACCGGTCCACGTTTGAAATGGGCTGGAAGCAAAATAACAATTTTGGTCCGATATGCGTAAGTTTAATAAAAAATCTAAGACTTAATAAAAAACCAAACATTAGAGAATTGAACCTGTCACCTTATAATGATGAAGGAAGAGATATTTCCAACAGACCTAAGGTGAACTTTGGCAAAAGAACAGGGCCGAAAATATTGATAAACATGTAATGTCCGGAAGCGTATGCTTCCTCCGCTTCCTGCGAGGACCGGCATTGTAAATGATATATGTAGGGCTTGGTGTTACATGACGTTTATCTTCGGTTTTCTTTATTTAAAACATGGGTATACAATGGGTGAGTTGCATGAGATAGATGTTAGCGCGAGTGACACATAATTCTCGCGAGAGGATGAGATGAATGTTATATTTTGGTATTAGATCGGGCTCCGTCTCAGCCCTAAACCATGACGGCTATTAGGGGTTTAATTTTTTAACAGTTTACAACAATTGTTTTTCGAAATTGGGGATTTTAAAGTAAAACAAAATAGCATCATTATGCTCAATAAATTCTAATTCACTTGTCTTTTTTTATGCAGATGAAGAAAATCATTGACACATATTCTCCAGCCACCAGAGCTTTAGCCAGTATTTTAGTAGATTGATAAAAATGCAATCAGACATATTGCTCAAGAGGCAGCCATGAAAACTGCTCATAACACTGCCCAAATAGTAGCATAGGAGGTGTGGAGTGTACGGCGTAGCTCAAACTCACGAGCAACCTAACTTTTATTGTAGTCATCAACAAGAGAATACCAAATATCATTAGATGTTGCCAAGCAGTGTACAGTTCCCAGAACTTCTTCAGTGAGGGTTCCAAAGATCCAAGATATGATAAGAAACATCTGCTGACTTTGTGTAGTGACCAACTTTCTCACAGAAGAAACATCTGCTGACTTGAGCTGGGATACTTTGTGTCTTGACTTCTTCAACATGTGCAAATCCTCCAGACAAAAAACGTGTTGTACCCGTTGAGCTACTATTCCTTCCAGTGTAGCCAATTCCCATGGTGGAGTTATCAGTTCTACCACTGCTTAGAATCTTGTCAAGTTGTTTAGTTCCCGTGAGCATTTTGATCTTTCGATATTGTTGATCCAATTCAGCTTGAAGATCAACCGCTTTATTCCTTTCAGCAAGTACTTCTTCTCTAAGTTCAGCATCTTGTTTTGCCAGAATCAATTTCTCTTTGATCAAATTCACGCTCTCCTTGGCTAACTATGCCTCCCTGTTGAGGTCATCCCTTAGAACTCGTATTTCAGCTCCTAGTATCGCTTTCTCTTTGATTAGCACAAGATTCTCCGTGCCCAATTTTATTAGAGTTTCTCGAACTTGCATGTAGCTTTCATTTGGCTCGTTCTCTTGTTCAATGTCACTCTCAGATCCTGAGTCACACTTTACTATTCCCAAAAAATGCCACAAAGTTGTTCACTTCTTCTTCACTTTCGCTCTCCGAGACGCTGTCATTGATTCCTATCATTGACTTTTCTGGTTTTTTTCTTCCATCCGACTCACACTCAGCTTGAGTGTGTCCATATCCTTTGTAGTTATGACACTGGAGATCTCTTCTCTTTACCGTAGGACATTCTGTTCGAAAGTGACCATACCCCTCGTAACACTTAGGTCATTCTTCTTGTAGTTCTAATCTGGTTCAGATGTCTTCCTTCCTGAACCAAACTTCTTATGTCCATTTTCCACCTTTCGTAGAGCTCGATCAAATCTTCTGACCAGGAGGCTCACTGGATCATTGTCCTCCATCTGATCCTTCTCAACTGGTGTAACAACAATTCATTTCTCCTTCTTCCCACCGGACATCTCCATCTCATGCGCTTGTATCATCCCAACTATTTCATTAAATATCATCTCATCGGTGTTACAGGAGACACTCATAGCTGCCTTGTATGCCATGAACTTTGACGGCAAGCACCTCAGGAACTTTTTCACGAGTTTTTTCTCTTTGTATTTCTTTCCAAGTGTGAGTGCTTCTTGCGCCAGTGAGCTGATCTTTGAGCTGAAGTCTCCAACAGATTCACTCTCTTTCATCTTTAGCTCTTCAAACCTAGTTGCCAGCATATCCTTCCTATAACTTTGGACTTTCAGAGTCCCTTCAAAGTGCCTTTGGAGAATATCCCATGCATCCTTCGCTGCCTCACACCCTTGAAACAGTTCAAACTGCTTCATTACTACGCTGCAGTGTATGAAAGTTAGTGCACGAGCATTGAACTTCGCCATCTTGTCTCATCGTCAGTCCAGAGTTCTTCCAGCTTTGGAACATCTTTCCCATCATCGCCTCTTGCAACATGTGACTTCCAACCAGATTCCACAGCCTTCCACGCCAATGGGCAATACCCTTGATTTTAGCCTTCATACGTGCCTTCCAAAAACCATAGTTCCTTACTTCAAGAATCACTTTGGAATTTGTCACCAACTCGCGATAGCTATCCATCTTACTCCGCAGGATCCTACCTTTTTCAGACAAACAAAGTACAAATACCTGCTCTGATACCAATTGTTAATGTAAGATAAGCAAGCTATGCGATGTAGAACACACAGTAGTACATAGTTAATCAATTCCAAGAATTACGACTATCTTTATTCTTTTAAAAGCTCACACATGTTCTTCTTAAAAGAGATAAATCAAACAAGCTCAAGACAAACCTCGACTTGTTTGCTAGTCTTACTCGTTCAGAGACCTAAGACAGACTCTGAACCACCTAAGCCCTTAACCCCTAGATGCTTTGCTTCTCCTTCTTCGGACGTACAAAACTCTCTATAGCTAAAAGCTCTCTCTGTGTGTTAACAAGCAACACTATGTCACGACTCCCTTTTATATATCTTTATAGAAGCCCTAGATCTAATCTATCTACCCAATGGAAACTTTCCATTTCTTTTACTTCAGCGAATAAGCCAATCTTTCTTTTCTCTTTAGATCGATTGCTTCTTCTCCAAGTCTTCCTTTAATATGCCTCTTCATTAAATCTTCCTTTAATGCATCGGTCTTGACACATGCTTCTCATGATCCGTCTCTTTGATGTAGTAGTCCATGTCGCACTTCATGAACTACTTCTGCTCTGCTACATCATCATCTTCACCATACATCTTCAGTGTCAACCCGGTGACCCATGGTATGATGTATACTATCACATTATAGATTTCATTATTTAAGGTTTTTATTTTTTTGAATCAGGAACATAAAGGATAGATATTTACAAGTCCTATAGACTGAACATAGTGATATATTATTATCTATTTCATTAATTTAGAAACATGATATACAAATAGATTTGATCAAGTGTGTTCATTAGTGATTATGCCGTAAGCAATCTTTGAATTTTGAATATCCATTAAGGTTATATCATCAAAACATTTTTTTTGTCATCCATCAAAAAAATATAACTAACTAATTCATAATATATTTAAATATCATTTTATTATAAATCATAATATAATTTTCCTTTCTATAATTTTTTTAAAATAACTAAATAAATTCATAATTATTATAAAATTATCTTAATCCTCTTTTGATTTATACAATGAAAAGTAAAATTTCTATGATGTATATATATGTATATTACATAAAAATAATTATATAATAAACTTTAATCAAAAATAAAATAAGTTACTATACTAAATATACTTCTAATTATAAAATTAATTGAAGTCATTAAACTGAAAAAAACACAATTTATGTAATTTTTAACTTACTTTAATCTAAAAAGTGAATAATATTATAGAAAATATTCAAATTATATTTTTTATTTTAATAAATTTATATAATATTTTAGCTTAATAAAGTTAATTAATATTTATATTATTTTATTATAAGATGTCTTGGGTTAAGGTTTACTAGGAGGCCATGCGCGTAATAATAATTTTTTTTAAATATATTATTTCTAAGTAAAAAATTTAAATTTAAATATTTTTTCAAATTTTTTTTCATTATAAATATAAATATTTTTATAAGTAATATTTATTTGCCCTATTTATTTTGGCTTATCGATTTTTACTTTTTAGATTTCTTTAAACTTAAACTATATAAATTTTATTTATTTTCATATTGCATCTGTAGTTATGTTTATTTGAATATATATATCCATATATAATATATAATGCTAAGGTCTTGCAAAATTAAAATATTATTAAATAATTATTTAAAACAATTAAATACATATGGATTTCGCAGGTTACTCATAAATTTCAGCGGGGTGAAATTGAGTAGACTATTATTGGTGAATTTATGAGTATTAGATTTTTGAATTAAAAAATGATTCAATTCGCAGCGAGTGGGTCAAGCAAGGCGGAATTGACTAGCTTCCAAGTACTATAACTAATTAATTAAAGAATAATTTCATTATTTAATTAAAAAATATGTTCACAATTAATTTTGATAAAATATCAATTTATATTTCATTTTATTTTTAACTCTATGTTAATTTGAAAATTTTATATATATTTATAGTTATGTTATTAGTTTAAAATTTTATTTAATGGTAATACATATAAGTTATTGTTATATTTTAAGAATTTTACCACAAAATTAAAACTTCATAAATTAAATTTGACATGTCATAATAGGAATTAAGACATGTCATCATTTTCACTGAATTATGTCATATTTTGTTTTCAAGAATGAATGTGGTAGTGGCACACAAGCAATTTTTTAAAAAAGTATTTCACAAATAATATTTAGGGGATGTATTTACACTTCCATTTTTTACAAATTATTTCACTAAATATTAAAACATCTGCAGTTTTATAAACTGATTAAAAATGATACTCCATTTTAATATTTAAAATATTTAAAATAAACTTAAACCACCGCTAATGGATTAAACTGATGGATTATCCTCTCTTCACTTTAATATAATTTATATTTATACAGAATTCATATTTATTCTAAAATATTATAAATATAAATAATTTCAGTATAAGGATATATATATAAATAGATAAATCTCTCTCTCTATATATATATAGTTTATACAAATATTTTAGAATACTACAATACATATCAAATTTGCATCACACAAATTCGATTAATTTGTTATGAAAGATATGTCATGAAATTATTTTTATTCTTTTGATCACGAGCACATTATATCAAAAGATTAAGCCAACCAAAAATTACGGATTAAGCCTACCAAAGAAAGAAAAAAAAGGATTAAGCCTACTAGTCCACCAAAAGTTTTTTAGTTTATATTAAAAAAAAATTGTATATGTCCAAACGCCAAATATATTTAATATCCAAAGCACGACTTCATCTTCTTTAAAAAGCTTAAGACTGAAAATTTAAACTATTACAAATATAAAAATTAGAAAACTGTATTTAAATATTATTTCCTCTTTAAAATTTAATTATTTGTTGTGTGACGTGGTTAGAGTGTTTCAAAACTTATTATCTATTTATAAGTGCAATTTGACATATATTTCAGATGTTTTTTTGAAAGTGCAATTTGACTTATATAAACAATTCATAGTGGTCTCTCTCTATATATATATATGTATATATATATACCAAGTGAGCTATCCTCACTCGAATCTAATTTATTATATTACTGTCACATTAATTAGATCTCATTTATTTAGTTATTATAAGTGCGATTTGACTCATTCATAAGTGGGTTGGCGAATAACCTACAGGGTCCCACATCATAACCAGTTGACAAAAGAAAAGTGCTCATAAATAGCAGTGTAATGATACTAGAGCTTGTAACCTAATTGGACAATCACAGCTCATAAATAGTAATGTAATGATACTAGAGCTTGTAATCTAAGGCCAAGATTAACCTGACTTAAGGGTTCTTGGATTCGGATAAAATACGTTTCTTAATTTTTTTTTAGTTTTTAACTAAAAAACCTAAGCATTATCTTTTAAATAAGAGACGTTTCTTAGCCAAAAAGTATAAAAAATGTTAAATCATGAGTTAAAAACCCTAGTTAAGAGATTGAGGTTAATCATGCTCTAATTGGCCCATCACAGCTGTAGCTAAGCCTAGCCACATGATAAGTACCCTAGCATTTTTGAGGTATAAACTAGGGGTGACCACAAATCAAATAACCTCATAATTTTTAATATTTTTGATTAGCTTTGTATTTTACGAATATCTGATTCTCTGATTTTTTTTGCTTCGGAGAAACATCGATATTCGGTTTTCTAGATATTCAGATTTTTTTTGGATATTTGCGAATATTTACGGATATCTCATCTACTTTTTTAATACAAGTAAATCTAAAAAAACTATAGAAATTAGTCTTCAAAAAAATATTTTTACATAATATAAAATTAAAAATAAAAATTAATGAAAATATATGTTTCATAAACTTCTAAAACTAATCAAATTTTCTTATAAACACACAATTTTTTTTTTTAAAATATCGTTTCTATAAAGATTTTATAAGTAAATTTTAAATAAAACTAATAACATGATATGTTAAAATAATAATGTTATAAAATTATACATATAAAAATCTATATTTATTTGTAGATATACATCTATTTGTATAATGTCGGGTCGGATCGGATATTCGGTTCTGAATCTTTTTAGTATTTGTGGTTTGCTTCGTTTTTAATGGATATTAAATTTTAGTATTAGCGTTGCTTCGACGACTTACGGATATCCGAATTTTAGAGATCAAATCGATACGAATAACAAATAAAATCAAATTTAATGGATAAAATATGCATCTCTAGTACTTACTACTATTTTACTTGTACTTGAACCGTATTGAAAAAGTACTTGCTAGCAATTACTTGTAAATTACTGATTGGAATTTTTTTAAAAAATACCCAAACTAAATTTTAATTAGTAAAAAAATACACGAACTATTATGACTTTTCAATTAATACATAGATTAATTTTGGTTCCCTTATAAATACATGAAATTTTGAAATTGAGAGGTTTTACACTTCGATTTTGACGACACCAACTATGTTTAACGGTTAAGCTGCTATTAAAAATTAATTGAGAAAATTTCTTACAAAATCCACAAATTAATTTTGATTTGTTAAAATATACATGAACTATTATGGCTTCCCAATAATACACAAACTAATTTTGGTTGCTCTAAAAATACATAAAATCTTGAAAATCAGAGGTTTTACACCTCGCTCTTGTTGTAATTGTACTTGTTGGCTAGGCCTCTGTGATCTTTTTTTTTTTCTGTTATAGATCCCGTGATCTCTTGGGAACCTTTTTATTTGTCGCGGTTTCCAAACACTCTAGAAAATATCATTTTTGATTCGCTACTTCTAGTCACCCACAGACGAGTTTGATCACGACTAGAAATACCGAGTCAAAAGAGATATTCTCTTGAGTGGTTAGAAAATGTGACTAATAAAAAGGTACCCAAGAGATTTCAGATCTATAACAGATGAAAGAGAAGATTACGGAGGCCCAATCAACAAGCATGATTACAACAAGAACGAGGTGTAAGACCTCCAAATTTCAAAAGTTCATGTACTTATAGGGCAACCAAAATTAGTTTGTGTATTAATTGAAAAGCCTTAATAGTTCATGCATTTTTTGGCAAGTTAAAATTAATTTATGTATTTTAAGGAATTTTTCCTTAATGATTTGATTTATTACTTGATTTTATCTTTTACTTGACTTGGTTTGATACTCATCTTCTCAATTATTTAATCTATTTTTTTTACAACTTGAAGTTAAACATGAAATGCTTGATATCCAATACAAAATTTCAGTTCAAATTATGTATTCTATATTTAAACACACAATTCTTTTAGTTGTGATGAAAATGCAATACATAAAATTTTAATTAGCTAATGAGATAGATACCAAATATTGATTAAACCAAGTAATAGATAACAAGTAATGAGTCAAGTAACAAACCAGTAACAAATCAAGTAGTTAAAAAATATACTTCATACTTGACTTATACTTACGAGTAATAAAATTCGTCTACTTGTTACTCGACTTTATTGTACCAAGTAATTTTTTTTCAAACCAAACCAATCCAAGTAGTAAGTATAAACGAATTAAGCTCATTTATTATGCACAAAAATCACATCTTTTCACTTTCTCTTTAAATTCATCTAAAAATCAAGATTTTGATTCTCAAATTTGTAAGTTTCATAGAGATATTGAAGTAATGATTCTTGATCATTAATGAGTAGGTCACTTTCGTGTTGAAGTTTTGTGCGTTTGGAGAAGGTAAGCAAGTTATCTCACAAGCTTAATGTATGAAATCAATTTTTTCCAGATATGTTCACGAATTCTTTTTAATCGAGAAGACTTCTAGATAAGTCTTATGATCAATGCATAAGTTAGTTTTTCAATTGACTATTTGTGTGTTTTTAATAGAAGACTTCCGTAGGAGTCTTCTAACTTTTCTTTGTTAAAAAAATAGCCTAATTTTGCAATTGACTGACACTTGCATTGGAGAAAACTTCTTGGTAAGTTTTCTAGACTGTTAGATGAAGTTTTCTCACTGTTGTAAGAAGTTTGCGTATGTTACTTTTGCAATTGCCAATTAATAGTAAAATATTTAATATTAATGATTTCATAGAATTTTTCTATGATAAAGTCAAATATCTGCATTACTTTAGTCAATTGCAAAACTAACATGTTCATCACTTTAGATTCTATAAAAGTCTGTTGTAGAGTAGTCTTCTTAAGAATTCTTTCTTCATAAATTTGTAGTTGCAAAAGTGACTTAAACGGAATACTTCTTAAGAAGTCTTCTACGTCAATTTTTATTAAACTTCAAATTTCGCAGAACTTAAAATAAACTTTTACTATTCTCTTGTTAATTCATGTGTATTAGTCAATATTGGGGCTTCTAGATGAAATTCATAACTTATTTGGTGATAATTATGATGTTAAAAAAATTTATGTTTACTAATGTTTCTAGCTAATCCAAGAGACTTCTTAAGAAGTCTTATGAAAGAAGACTTTTAGAGAAGTCTTCTTCATTAGATTTTCAAGAGTGCTAAGTAACTTCAAGATATGTTTTTTAGATTTTCAAAGTGTTAATTAACTTCAAAAATATCAAAGTTATGTGGTTTAATGTGTCTTCTTAGATAATAAGATATAATTTTTAACTTTCATGAGATTTAAAATTTCAACTTTCACTTAATCAATTTCAGTTTTGTGAATTTGACTAAGTTTGAGAAGTCTTTTCTTTTAGTTTTAATAAATTTGATTAAATTTTTGTGTTGTTGCGTTTTGCTATGAGTGGGTAGAATGTCAATAACTTCAATAATGTCACTTTTGGCAACATAATATTGTAAACATGAACATATTTACCAAATCTTTTTCATTAACATCTCTTCAAGTTTACAAAAGAATTCACAACTAAAAGAGTACACATACAAAACATAAGACAATCCATAAACAAAACTATTACACATAGAGCTAAATATCATTCATCGACATAGATAAACTTGAACTCCACTTGATATCATCCATTTGTACCACTTTGGGCAGAAGACTTCTGAAGACTTCTTAGGAAGTCTCCTAACATATAATGCATTAGAAGACTTCCCAACAAGTCTTCCGAGATTCTTCTAAGAAGTCTTCTGAGAATCTTCTGAGAAGTCTTCCGAGAAGTCTTCCGAGAATCTTCTGAGAAGTCTTCCAAAGTCTCACTGAGATCTGAAAAAATCTGCATATTCAAAACATTCAAATAAATTCAAAACAAATAAAAACTTCAAAATAATTATTCTATGCTTAAATAATAAACAGAGCAACCACATTAGATTAAATCTACAATTTTAAGAATCTAATATAGAAAAAAAAATACATATACAAAACTTATACCGCTATGGCAAAAGACTTCGAAAGACTTCTTGGGAAGTTTTCTAGCATAAAATGCATTAGAATATTTCCCAAAAAGTCTTCCGAGAGGTCTTTTGAGAGTCTTCTGAGAAGTCTTTCAAATCTTATGCATATCTGAAAAACCTGTATATTCAAAAACATTCAAATGACTTCAAATAGAGAAAAAATTCAAAAATAATTTTTATGATTAAATAATAAATAAAAAAGTCACATTAGGTTGAATCTATAACCTTTTTAAATCTAGCATATAAAAACACACAAAATTTCATATCCAAAATTTATAGGTATACCTTTAAAAGAGTGAGAGCTAAAAACCATGTAATGAGAAATAGATTTGAAGTTTGGTGTTTTCAAGTTCAAAGATATTAAAAAGAGGCTGGAAATTTTTAAAATGAGAAACATTATATTTTTCTTGTAGCCATATGATTGGAAAAGAGAGAATGTGTAAACAAATTTTATATAAGGAGACGAAAAATCTAATTAGGTTAAATTTTCGATTCAGAAGACTTTCCAAGAAGTCTTCTGAGAGTTTTCTAAGAATCTTCTAAGAGTCTTCTGAGAAGCCTTCCAAAGTCTCACACGGATCTTGAAAAATCTTCATATTCAAAAACATTCAAATGACTTCAAAACAAAGAAAAACTTCAAAAATAGTTCTTACTTAAAATAAAAAAAAACAACCACCTTAGGTTGAATCTATAATTTTTAGAATCTATCATATAAAGCACACTAAAGTACATATCCAAAATTTATAACCATGTAATGGAAAATCTTCAAAAACAATATATATTTGTGAGAAAGACATAAGAAAAAAAATGAGAAATAGATTTTTAAAGTTTGGTGTTTTCAAGTTCAGAGAGATTAGAAAGAGGTTGGAGAGTTTTAAAGTATGAAACATTATATTTTTGTTGCAGCCATTTGATAGAAAAAGAGAGAATGTGTAATTTTTTTATATATAACAAGACAAAAATTCTAATTAGATTAAATATTTTCGGTTCAGAAGACTTTTAGGAAAATCTTTTGAACCTCAAATTTACTATTCGTCCAAGAAATCTTTAATATAATGCACTAGAAGACTTCATGTAATACTTTTTGGGAAGTTTTCTATGAAGTCTTCCAAACCATAAAATCAAATAACTAACTAAATAGCAAAATAACACTTCTTGAAACTTAATCAATTTATTAAGTGTTTAATATACACAAAATTAAACACTTATAAGTAAAATTTAATTTCTTTTAAAAAAAAATAAGATTCCAAAATCTAACCATAAAATACAAACAATAATATAACATATGTTACCAATTCCTAAACCAAAGACTATTATGACTCAATCTACATTCAGTCTCCTATGTTGAAACAATTATGTTTTATTAATCTAAATTTAGATCATTTAGAAATGTCTATAATTACATGATTTAGATCTTTTTACCCTATCAGATATAATTTATAACATTTATTAATTATTTTTAAGATCTAACACATGAGTAGACTTTCTCGAAGATTTATGGAAGACTTCAAATTAGACGGAAAACCTAAATTCCTAAATTAATGATTAGGCGGAAAACCTAAATTCTACTAAAATTTAAGTGGGAAATGATAGATTTTGTTGTGAAATCTTCTAATACTAGTGAATATGTTAGACGACTTATTGTGAAGTCTTCCGTGAAATTTTCCAAAACTCTATAATCAAATAAATAAGCAAAAACACTTTCTTAAAGTTATAAAAAGAAGTTACAATATTTTTTTAAAATCAAGTTATTAGATAGTCACTAACATATATTTGTCAAATAAAAATATTTTAAATATAAGAGTTCAAAATCAAGCCCTAAAAATGCCAACAATATTACAACATATATTATTAAAACCTAAACCAAAGATTATCATGACTCAATCTACATTCACTCATTTATGTTGAAAAAAATTAAATTTTAGTAAATTTAAATTTTCATCATTTATAATTTTTTTATAATTACATGATTTCAATTTTTTTTCCATATAAATATATTTTTATAAATTTTTTAAATTATTATTAAATCAACTGTACGAGAAAACTTTTAGAGAAATCTTCTCTAAGAAGACTTCCTTAGAAGTCTTGACTTCCTAGAAGTCTTCTTAGGACAAACTTCTAAGGAAGTCTTCTCACTTTTTTGTTTGGTCATAAGAGATTGTAATTTTATTAAAAATTTAAGTTACTTTTGCATGTGATTAAATTTGATATACGTATTTAAAATTAAGTTGTAAGTCATATTTGGCAAATTTCTCATAAGTAATTGGCATTAGCTGTAAAATGATATAATAACATCATTTGGTTAAATAAATAAAAATAACATCATTCATCATGTTAATATATCTTATTACAACATGTTTTAAAACTAATCTTATTTCACAGTGTGATTTTAAGAAATATTATTATTTTAATTATTTATAAGAATTTCAATGAATAAAACATATTATTAAACATAAAATTAATTTATCTTTTAAATAATATTTTCAATTTATATATATCATAGCATAACTTTATAAAAAATATCTATAATTTGTAGTTAATTTAAATTTAGATAATATTAAAAATAAATTTAATTTAAATGTCAAAAATAAAAATTCTGTAAAGTTTATAAGAAATTTCTAAATTATATATATATATATATATATATATATATATATATTAACTATCAACTGTAACAATGGATTAGTAAACTATATAATGCTACAAAATTTAAAAGGATCAACATATACTATCTAAAAATAACTAAACATCATAAAACTTAAACTTTGTTAAAATAGTGTTTCTTTTTGCGCTTTCAAAATCTTGTTAAGCTCAAAACATAGGCATTATATGTGTAAACAAACAACCTAGGAAAGAAAGGTCTTTGTATATAATTTACATGTTTTTTTAGTGGACTATTGTGCGATTCAAAGTCGTCCAAATTATATTTTATGTTATCATCTCCTTTGATGTTGCGCATCAGTGCTTGGTATGCTAATCTTCAGGATTGTATTATCTAGAGGTGGCGTTTTTGTTTATTATATGATATAATACGTTCCAATTATCATTGCTAGCATCATTTGTGTTCTATTTTTAAGGTGTCTTTTAACTATTTAAAAACGCAAATCTCCCAAATATACCTACAAATATTTTTATAACAAAAAAGGGACAAGGAGGAAAAGAATTAAAAATATGTTTTATTAAAGAGGTACAAGACATTTGTACCTCTACTATATAGATATGTATGATTAAATATCACAATTGTTTTTAAAAAAAAATATTCAGAATCTGTGTTTTAGATATTTTTTAACTTTTGAATTTTTTTTTCGGAAAATCTCTTAAATAGATTTTTTTTTAAAAAAAAATTGTCAAAACAATAGACTCCAAAGAAAAAATTATCAATATATATATATATATATTTTTTAATATATATATTTTTTAATTTTAAGCTTCACCTCCAAAACTCTACCCCATAACTCTAAACCCTAAGTCTAGATTAGTTAACCCAATGAGTATAAATATATATTTACACAATTTAATAAAGTCTATTTTGGTCATTTTTTTTCTTTGAAGTCTATTTTGGTAACAAAATATTTTTTTGGTCTATTTTAGGGTAGTATTTTTTTTCAAAATCTTTTGTTTCCAACTTTTTTCCAAACAATATTTTAAAATTCTTATTTGAATTTTATATACTAAATCTTAAATTCTGAACTCTAATCCCCAAACCTTAAACATCCCCTAAAATCAAAACTATAAATTTAGATTATTTAATTATAAAGTAAAAAATGTCTTTTACCTCTTTAACTAAAATTTTTTAATCACTTTAATATTAAAAACCTATTTGTAATAAAAATTTAGTGCTATCTTAAAATATTTTCTACCTAAAATGATAAGACTTATTTTAGATTTATTTCCATGTTCATCTAATTATCCAGTCATTTGCCATTTTCAACATTTTCAAATAAACCGACAAAAATTAATGGTTATATATTTTTTCAGCTAAAGAATTATATATTGATTCAACAACCATTACAAGAGAGTGGTTCCATATTACAGTCTCATTCAGTGTTAACTAAAAACACAAACTCCAACCAAACCAATGGAGATTCAAAAACCTTTAGCAACCTACACGACACACAAAAGACCCTTAGAGGCTAAGCCAGAGTGGGTGGACAGTCGCAACATACGACTGAACCATGTCCTTTTCATTGACACTTTGTGCTATGTAAGATGCGTCTCTATTGGCATTCTTGGTGACCATTTAGTAAAGCCTTCCATTCCCTGGATTGAAAACTGAAAGCAGGCAAATCTTGTGGACGTTGGGTTGCTCCAAAAAGATCATTGAATTCGCCCGCGAAGAGATTGTGTTTACCTTTTGTCTTATCATACTCTTAACCGCCAGATAGTTGTTATCTTATTTTCCCTATCAATTTTAGTAATTATATCTAATCTATTAAAACTGAAGTACAAATAAAAAATAACCCTTATTTTTACCTAATATTTACAAGAAATGTCATTGATACTATTCTTGCATCCAAACATCTAAATATTGATTATTAACAACAACAAAAAAAATCTGGGCTAAACCCACTAACAACATTTGTCATTGAAATTGGAGATTTTATAAAAAAATGTATATATGTTTATACATATATATAGAATTAAATTAGTTTTATTTTTTATTCATATTCATATAAGCTAACCAACTATAAAAGCTAATAATGTCAATAATTTTCGATATAATGTGAACTTATTCATTTACAATAAGAAAATCATTTAACTTTCCATAACAATTTAGTGACTAAAATACATACTAATATTTATTATAAATGGTTATATTACAAACAAATACAATGTATTATTCATTTGTACGATATATATCTAATAAGAATAATTTATGTAATTTATAAATTTAAAATTTTTAATCACCATATAATACATATACACAGTTATGTCTAGGACAGATCGAATTTCCAAGGTATTTTAGGATATACGGATTCAGATATGCATTCTTCGGATTCGTAAAATTGTTATCCGGATCTGGGTATTCGAGGTTAGGATATTCAGACAAAAATCCGAATACACGCGGATATCTGGACCTGTTTTTTTAATTAAAAACTAATTATTAACCATCTATTAGTCTATTTAAAATTATTATTTAAAAAAACTTTAAAAGCATTCAAATTTAAAATTAAAATTTTAGTTATTTTATATAAAAGTATATATAATATACATAGATAACTATAATTAAACTTTAAATTTTAAATATTTAATATCTAGATCCGGATATCCAAAACTAAATTTTACTATCCGAATTCGTACTTGGATCAGTCAATCCGTAAAATCACAATCAGAATCCCCAAATATCCGTTTTTTGAAGCGGATGAGATTCCAGATCGGATATTGGATATCGAATATTAATTTTCATTCATATATACAGTTATATCAAACAAATTGCTTAAAATATTTGACATTTATAAAAATAACACCCGCGCGGGCGCGCGGGTCAAAAGCTAGTTTATATTTTAAAGTTGCAACATTTCTGACGCTATTTGTGGTCAAGTAATAAGGAAAGATATTTGGGACGCTAACACGTTTCAGGTTTGATCTAACTTTTATGTAAAACTAAGTCACATTTTAATGGACACCTACATAGATATTAATTTATGTTATGGTCCATTTGCATATTCGAAAAAGGATCTATTTGTAGACTGCATATCTTCTTAAAAATTAGTTTGAGTCATTTCATAGGTCTCATAGATCTTGGATATCCATGTTAATAAAATAAAAAAGAAAAACCATTTCTTGACGAATGATACTTTTCCGAGGTGGATTCCATTTCGAGAGTAAAAAGGTCCAAGAAGAAAACATTTCTATTATTTTTTTTTTGGACGAAGAATAACATTTTATTTGGCTTTTTGATATTACTCGTGATTTAAACTTCTGTGCCACATAACTAAAGTACGAGCATTGAACTAAAATATAACATAGGACAAAAAATAAAAGTTTATGGTAGTCTACCATTGGTAGAATGAGTACCCAAAGAGACAAAACAAATAACAAAAAAAACAATATAAAATAAAGCTACTTAAATGATGATCTCCAATCCATGTAAAAACTTTCTCTGGATTTTAATGTATGCTTTATATGGCAATAACAAATTTTCTGTAATTATATATTGTGGTTAGTCGTTAGATATGATTCACTTTCCTATTGAGGGAAAAGGTTTTAAATTATTTTCATTATTACAATTTTAGTATTGTTGGTTTCTGCAAACATTTAAAATGGTAAGAACGCATGCGGCTTGTTTGTAGTTTCTGAATCCTGGTTTTCCGGATATCTCTCCTTCAATAACACAAAAGAAAAGATGCAAAAGATTACTTAAAAAATTACATACATATTTTTTTGTTCGATAAAAAACACACACACACATATATATATATAAAAAATTCCTGAATTGTAGAGATGAAAGACAAATCAATACCACTTTTCTTTTTTCTATGAACAACATTAACAATTGGCAACTATTTGGTTTAAGCGTTAACTTTAAAATATGATACGCATGAATTGCAGCTCAAATGGCTCGTCAACGAGCCACCGTGCTTCACGTGTTGTTTATTGGGAAGTCAATGAACCAACCGTGATCTACACGTTGTATGTCTAGTATTCAGATAACATTAACTTCACACGTTCATACGTTTCTCCATTAAGGATTTGTGAGGCCCCTCCTTAAGTAAAAACCGGACTAGGGTTTGAGGTCAATGTTATTTGAAGAATACATCGAAACCCAACTATTACAAAAAAACAACTATTGTATTTTATAGAGTTAATATACAAGAGAGGTCGAGCCCATGGCTAAAATAGCAACATTTTTCACCACTTAAGAATTTTTAAGTATTAGTTTTGTAATGCGAACGTACGTGTATAGCGGCTACAAATGCAATCATATGGAAGGTGACGTCAGATTTTTGACGTCACACCTGGATGATGTTGAGATGATATGTACACATCAACACGCATTAGACGTTATTATATAGGCTATCATCTCTGTGATATTTCATAGCCAATTATGGCAGTTCCCTTAACATCAAAGCACTTAGTGTCTGATTTCGCATCTTCCGTTAGTCATATCCCTTTAACATATGTCCGACCCATCTCTGACCGACCAAAATTGTCGCAGGTCGAGACTTCCGGAGATACTATTCCTCTGATCGATCTTCGAGATCTCAATGGACCCAATCGAGCCGTGATTATCCCTCAAATTGCTCATGCATGTTCCACTTATGGCTTCTTCCAGGTAAGTCCGGTCTGGTGTTTCTGCTTCAAATTCACTCGGATTAATTTTACGTTGCTCTGCTTAATCGCAAAACACTATGCTACGCTGTTTTCTTTTTCTTTTTGGGTCAAAATATATCATCTTAAGCCACGTGTAGAGGCGTGGGGTTGATTACATAAGGTTATAGGGTAGGCCTAGCATTCGTGTCTTCGGATCGGATTCGGGTCGGATTTTATCAGGTCTGGATCTTTCGGGTCTTAGATATTTAGACTAATAGTGTAATTAGAATTTGTCGGTTCGGATTCGATTCGGGTCATGTCGGATTCGGATCGGTTCGGATCATAGGTAGTTGGATTCAATAGGATAATTAGAATTTTTCGTATAGGGTTCGGTTTGGTTCGGTTTCTCTCGAATCCAACCCAAAAAATACTCAAAACACAAAAAAATAATCCAAAATATTTATTGAGATAAATAGCAAAATAGATTTAAAAAACGTTTTTGTCTCCAAAATAACACTCAAAGAGAAAAATGACCAAAATAGATTTTATTAAAAGGTGTAAATATACATTTATACCACTTGGGTTAATTAATCTAAACTTACGGTTTAGAGTTATGAGGTAGAGTTTTGGAGGTGAAGTTTAAAATTAAAAAAATAAAAAATATTAAAATTTTCAAAATAATAATTTCTATTTTGGTTATTTTTTAAAAAATTATTTTTATGATAAAAACTTCAAAAATGTCTATTTGAGAGATTTACCATATTTCATATCCAAAAAAATCTGAAATTTTATCTAAAATCTGACCATAAGACATGAAATATACCCGAACTTTTATCAAATTATCCGAATTATATTTTTGAAAATCTAAAATTTTATCCGAACCCAAAACCATACCCGAACATGTAAATCCAAACTTAATATAAGATAAAAGAAGAAGAAAACCATGTAATAAAAACCTGCAAAAAGATAAATTTGTGAGAAATGCATGAGAAAAATGAGAACTTAATATAAAAATGGATGTTTTCAAGTTCAAAGAGATTAGAGAGAGGTTGGAAATTTTTATTTTGGGAAAAAAGTAAGAACTTTAACCAACAAGAGGTTACCAAATGAAGAAAAATCAGATATGAAGACTTACTAAAACGTTTAGATCTGTTATGAAAGAAGACACATGGGAAAAGACTATGTTAAAAGACTTACACGAAGTCTTCTAGTGCATTATATGTTGTAAGACTTCCGTGAAGGCTTCCTAGAAATCTTCCAAAGTCTGAAAAACCAGCATATCCAAAAATGTTCAAATGACTTCAAAACAGAGAAAATGAGTAGAAGATGAGATAAATCTACCTTTATAAAATACATATCCAAACTTTATAATCTACGTTCAAATGAGTGGAAGATGAGAACCATCTAATAAAAAACATTCAAAACAAGATAAATTAGTGGGACATACAGTAGACAAAAAATGAGAAATTGATATAAAATTTAGTATTTTCAAGTTCAGAGAAATTAGCGAGAGGTTGCAGAGTTTCAGAGTGAGACACATTACATGTTTGTGGCAGCCATTTGAAAAGAAGAGAAATAATGTGTAAATTTTCCTTATAGAGGAAGACAAAAATTTCCAATTATGTTAAAAAAATTTGGATTTAGAAGATTTTCATTGAAGTCTTCTAAACCCTAAATTTACTATTTTCCTAGAAGACTTTCCGAGAAGTCTTCTACTACATTATTTGTTAGAAGACTTAAGTCATATAAACCCTAAAATCAAATAACTAACTAAAAATAAACAAACACTTCATTAAATTTAAAATCAACTTTAAAAGTGTTTAATATACACAAAACTAAACACATGTAGATCAATTTAATTTTTTTAAAGAAAATTAAAATTCCAAAATCTAACCCTAAAATATAAACAAAACTATAACATAGGTTACCAAACCCTACACCAAAAAATATCATGACTCAATATACATTCACTCATCTATGTTGTAAACAATTCAATTTTACTAGATCTTAATTTATATCACTTACAAATGTTTATAATTACATGATTTCAATTTTAATCACATAAAAATTTTTTTTTATAAAATTTATAAATTATTTTTTAAGATCTAGTATGTGAGAAGTCTTTTCACATACTTATAATGAAATTTTCTGGGGTTATATTCATAAAAATGTATATTGTTGTTTGGCCATAAAGAGCTAATTATAATTTCATTAGCTTTTTAGATTATTTTTACATTTGGTTGAAGTTAAGATATATTTTGTTTCATTTAAAATCAAATTTTCTGTCATTTTGACTAATTCCCCAAATTTGATAGTATCTTTGTCAAGAATGAATGGTTGCCATCAAAATAATGGAGTGTCTTCATCCTCAACCTTAACATCAATATTACACATCTCCAATAATATTGAATTTCAAAGTTCAGTGCCTTTTAGCATTTGCAAAGTGAATAGCCGTTTACAGAAGCAGCTTGTTTATGAGAGACAATTTCATATACAAAATCTCCAAATTTTGCAACATAATATCAGCGGTTTTCTCATCAGAAACTTTGATTATGATTTTGTCTGCTAAATAACATTATGTTTTTTAATATGAGTAAATGCATATAAGCTTACATTTTTAGGAACATAGAGAGTATATTATTATACTCTAATTATAATTTCATAAAATTCACTTTAAAAGAAAAGAAAGTTACATTTAATATAATGGTTTTAAAAGCCTTCAAAAATATTGAGCACTACATATGCCTAAACTTCCACTCACTAAATTTATTGGAACAAACCCAAAACGAGCAGCCATCACCCATTACATATATATATTCAGTTTTGTAACTTCATTCACAGTTTCTTTTTGTTGCACACTACGTTTACACTATTTCAAATGTATCTCGTCTTTGGTATGTTCAAGATCAAGAATCATGGAGTACCGGAGAAAACCGTGGATAAAATGCTAACAGTAGCAAGAGAGTTTTTCCACCAACCGGAGAGCGAAAGGATGAAACACTACTCGGCAGATTCAACAAAGACGACAAGAGTCTCCACCAGTTTCAATGTCAGCGCTGACAAAATCTTGAACTGGAGAGACTACCTTCGTCTCCATTGCTTTCCTGTCGAAGATTTTATCGAAGAGTGGCCCGAAAATCCTATCTCTTTCAAAGAGATCACATCCGAATACGCCACAAGCGTTAGAGCCTTGGTCTTGAGACTTCTTGAGGCAATCTCTGAGAGCTTAGGCCTTGAAACGGACCATATAAGCAATCAGTTAGGCACACATGCTCAACACATGGCCTTTAACTACTATCCTCCATGTCCTGAGCCTGAGCTAACTTACGGACTTCCCGGACATAAAGACCCAACAGCTATCACTGTCCTTCTCCAGGACCATGTGTCTGGTTTGCAAGTCTTTAAGGATGATAAGTGGGTAGCTGTTCATCCTATCCCCAACACTTTCGTTGTCAATATCGGTGACCAAATGCAGGTGAGATCAAATTTATATTCATTTGTTTTCTCACTCTCATGTGCTAAACTGTGTTGTGTTATCTCGTCCTTCAAGGTCATAAGCAATGGAAAATACAAGAGTGTGCTTCACAGAGCTGTCGTGAACACCGAGAAGGAGCGGTTATCGATTCCAATATTCTATTTTCCATCTAAAGATGCAGTGATTGGTCCAGCACATGAGCTGATCAATGGACAAGCCTCCCCTGCTCTTTACAAAAGCTTCCCGTTTGTTGAGTATTGGGACAAGTTTTGGGACAGATCTCTCGCTACTGCGAGCTGTCTCGACGCTTTCAAAGCTTCAACAACCTAAAGACTAAAGAGTGTCTACTTGTACTTACGTCAGTCCAAAACACTCTCTAAGATGAATAATGTAATAAGGATGGTTCAAGACCAGTTTTGTTTCTGATGAATAATAGCAAATCTGCTTGAATAATGAAACAAACTTCCACCACTAGTATGTCTTTTCAAACTATACTAGATTGTTTCATGTGTCAGAAATAATAACTTCAACCAGTTATTTAATAAAAAAATAATTTATATTTATATTTTTAGTTTTGGTTCATTAATTTTTATAAGAGCTATATACTATTTTAAAAAAAAAACAACTCTTCAGTCTGATTGTATGTAGATTTAGTTTAACTTACTAGAACTAATTTTTATTTTTTTGAAAATTTTATACTATTTATATTTATTTTTAAAGGAAAATTTATTAAATTTTAGGTTTGTTGGTTTTATTAAAAAAATATCTAACTTACACAAATTATTATTAACCTAATGAATCGACTTCTCAATTTATTGCAAATTTTTTTTAAATAGGTTAATTAATTCAGAAATTGATTAGTCTTATTATTACACTGAATAATAAAACTAAATATTTAACTATATACAAAAAGGTGATTTCTTATTACTAATTTTGTATTTTGTATTTTTTAAGATTAATTTAAAATAAGTATAAGTATTTTTAATAAAAAATTTTGATATAATAAATTTTAGAAGATTACTTAACTATTGTCAAAATATAAATATCTTTAATGATTTTTCCATATTAAAATAATTTTAATAATATAAAAGCTAAAATTTAGAGAAATTGTTTCATTAACATATGGTAATTTATATTCATGTATTTTATGTCTTAAAATGAAGTATACTATTATATATTGTTAATATCAGAAACATGAAAAATATATAGAAAAATTTATTCATGAAGTATATAGTTTTGAACCAATTCGGTCTCAGATAAGGGGAAATTTTATTTCTACCTTAAGTTTGATACCACTTTGCAAATTTTTCTTTAATGAATAACTATTTTCAAAAATACCTTAACTTTTTTGATGAAAATAGCCTTAATTAATTTTCTAAATATTTATAAAAATATTAGAAACTCAACCTTATCTATTTAACACTAAACACTAAACAATAATCACTAAAGTATAAACTCAAATGTTAATATATTTTTGATATTGTGTATTTTTGTAAAGTAGTACTTAACTTATGCTATTTTTGGCAAATTCTCCTGAGATAATTGATGAAGAACTTCTTCCCAATCTAAACTATATATACACTTGTGTTATACGAGGTCAAGAAGCTATTTCTACTATGCTTGTAAAAAAGCACAAATCCCTCTCTATATTTATTAATTGAGAAGTCAATTTATTGGTTTCTGCTGCCGTGTCAATCATAGATGCACTTTGGAAAAAGGTCTTTATAGTTTCATTGGTCGAACTTTGTTTCCATATATTTTTTTAAAGAAAAATGAAACCTTTCAACTTTCTCTTTCTTCAACGACTCTTCTCTGCCACATCCAAATTTGCAACAATGTTCTTAACAGTTCGATTCTCATATGCTTCGTCAGATTCCGTATTGAAGAAGAAGCTATCTTCCTCAGATTTCGTCGGATTCCGCATGTGATTCCTTTCACGCAGCTCTCTACATGGATGGTCATTACATGGGCGATGGTCATTATGTCTCGGACCATAAGAGACCGCATGCATATATCGAGAAGGGTTAGCCAATAATAACAACCTTTTGTTGCTCCCTCGTTTACAGTTTATGATTTCAACCTTAAGACAAGGTTTTTGGATTTTTTTTCATATATCCCCTTTGAATTTGGGGACTAGGGTTTCTATGTGATGATATAAAGTCTTCCCTTTTTTTTATGGGTAACAGAAATAGATTGATAGGTTTTCACTGAATTACTTACATTCAGTGTTCTTACGTTTTTGTTCTCTTGAGAATAACACTGCGGCTTGAGGATCCTCGTCGACATGTGTTGTACCGAGTAGCTCACTCATCCTGAATTCATTGATGCTGCAGTGATCCAGTGCTGATCAATCATTCTGAAATTTGAGAAGGAACAAAGTGTAGACTAAGACGCTTCTTTAGATTGATCAAAGTCTTGTGAAAATTGATTGTTGTTGAAAAGTTTCAGACGTTAATGTTTATTACCATCAATCAGACTACTTTTTTAAATGATTGCATAGTTTCTGACATAACACAATTCTCGTTAGCAATAGACAAGTGAGGTGACTTCAAGTTTTTGGGATTCAAGTTGCTCACTCATCCTGGAAATTTAGTGCTGCTCACTCATCCTGAACTCATTGATGCTGAACTGATTCTGTAAGTGACAACAACACTAACACTATAAAGTCTTTTGTACCATAAACAATCTCAAGTTGATTACATTTTGGTTTGTTTTGGTAGTGAGTTATGTCATAAACCTTAAATATGGATCTTATTAGCCCATATATGAACTAATATAAAAAAATATTATTGTTGTAAGATCCATATTCTTAACCCATATTAAGATCCATATCATAAGATCCATATTATAAGTCCATAAACCTTAAATATGAATCTTATTAGCCCATATACAAAAAAAAAATGTCCTCTTACTAGCACATATAGAGATTCTTCCCTCACATTATAACGTTATAAATACAAATGTCTATATATAATATAATTAAGATTGTCGATTTAGAAAATAACAAAAGTATTTATTAATCTTTAATAATGAATTCATATAAGGATCTTTAAATGTAATTTGCCTGAATGTTTCTTACAGTATTAGTTAATTTTTTTATTAAAAACTTACCTTATTTTGAATACAAATTACTTGTGCAAGTTGTCATATGTATTGCATTGTTTAAATGTAATTTACATTAATGTTTCTAATTATTTAATTTGTCTATTAATAACTTACCTTATTCGAATATGTATTACTTGCGCAAGTTGATAACATATTTATTACAAAACACTTTATGTCAACATAATTTTAGTTGGGGTTATTAGTTATTGTACTTGAGTGGATTTATAAATTCTTCTTTGATTAAGAAATCTTTGACAAATCCATCAATTTAAAAATCAAACAAATACATTTTAAAATCAATGATATAGATTTCAAAATTAAAATAAATGGATTATCATAAATCCTTTAAATGAATTTGCAAATTTCTCATTGTAGTTTGTTATATAAACCCACCAGACGAAGCTCCTAAGTCCTAACGCAACGAGAGGAAGCCTCTCTTCTGATAAGGCGCTACATTCCGGACAAGATGATGATTTGTCCCAAAAGTCGTAAGCTTTTCTGTGGCAACCATGAGCTATGAAAAGAACAGCCTTTGGTATCAACCGATGTTTATTAGGAGACAAAACGTAAGTGACAGGCAAAAATTAATAATACAAATTCAATCGAAATAACAAGATTCAATACAATATTTGGTCATTTGTATTTTACTCTTAAAAATACCTACAAATCAATTCAAATTCAATTCCAAATCAAATCCTTATACAAATCTTTATTATTGAATAACACATGATTCTAAAATCTATTTTAAAATTATATAACCAATAACTGTTGATTTGAATATGAATTTTAAAATGATAGGACCAATAACACTAGATTTGGTTTAGATTTTCAAATCCATTAACAAATACCGTTTATTATGAAAAATATTTCCTAAACGTATATCGCATATATCAACTTGCGTGATTGACTCCCATGTATTGGTTTTATTATTTAAGGGTGGTGGTCATAATGTGATCTTATACTACAAAATAAACTTAAGTTATCTATTTTTAAAAGCCGATGGCAATGGTTCATAAATCAAAAACACTTGTGTCTCTCGTGAAAGACTTAAAACCGTCTAGGGATACATGGTGTATTGAAGTTAGGATCATTCGCTTATGGATGAATTATAACAAAGAAATTGGAAACTCTATTGAAATGATTTTTGTTGATAAGGAAGTAAGTAATGATTATCACTAACTTTCCGTTGTTTTGTTAATAGTGTATCGATCTTCTTTACTCAATTTTTTTTTGAAACATGAACCTTCAAAGTTGTTTTTTTTTTCATAGTTACTAATTTTTCTAGATATTCCATGTTAAATGTTCAATCAGAGGACAAGAATTCTTGCTTCAGTTGAATCAAGGCTCATCAAAAAAATATGGAGACGATTTAGCTGCGGGTCATGCAAACTATCGCAAAAGAGGTTTATGGACAATCTTTTGAGACGTCAACAAAGAGGGATTTATATATACATCGAGCCATTATGGCTCCCAAAAATGATGAAGTGGATAAAATAAATGATTACATGCTTTTGTAGTTGCCAGGTAACCTGTTTTTATCATTAACCTTTATGTTCCACTAAATATTTACATGTCTGTAAGGAAAATTATATATGATGCTTTCAGGTAAAGAGAAGGCTTACCTTAGCTCTGACAGCATTATTCCATCCGATGTTGACATAGAAGAAATGTGGTATATCCGACAGAATTTTTGAACTGTGTGAAAGTCACTGGGCTGCCTAGATATTGTTTGAAGCTCAAGGGTTGTGCTCCTATCATGTGTCTTCGTAACATGGATGATGCACATAGCTTATGTAATGGAACTAGGCTAATTGTTACTCAGTTATTGCCCCATGTGATAGAAGGTAGAATTATAACGGGAAACGATATTGCTGGAGAGAAATTTTGGATCCCGAGAATGTTTGTCAGACCATCTGACACAAATTTTCCTTTTAGAATGCGTCGATTACAATTTCCATTTACGTTGGCTTTCGCAGTGACCATCAATAAATTCAAGGTCAAACGCTGCAAAATGTTGGTTTGTTTCTACCTAGACCAGTGTTCTCTCATGGTCAGTTATATGTTGTACTTTCAAGAGTAAAGTCGAGATATGGATTAAAAATCCTAATAACGGATAAACAAGGGAAGCCTCAGAAAAAAACAATGAATGTTGTTTACAAACAAGTTTTTCAGAATATTCCGTAGTCAACAGTACAAAATTTTAATCTACTTTTTATTCAATAAAAATTATAGATTATAAATTTTTACAGTTATTTGTTTCTTCTATTAACAGATAAATAACACAGCCAAAAGGCCGATTGTAGTTGACTACAAACCAGTTTTCAGATTATTTCGATAACGGTATATAAATATAATATTATTTTATGTTAAAATTTAGAAATTTAGAAATCTATCAAATTATTTTAATCCGTGCAGTTACTTACAAATTTAATAATTTTTGCAGGTTTATATTTGGAATTTTTTAAATCGAGAATTTTATTTCTTAATTTATATTACTTATGCATTATATTTCAACTTTTTATGTTTAATCGGGAATTATACTTCTTAATATATATTATTTATGGATTATGTTTCAACTTTCTACCATACTTCTTTAAATTTGTCACTGTTTTTAACAAAAATATAATATTTCACCTAAAATATACAATTAAACATATATACAACACAATCTTACTGTGATATAAAATCTGTAACTTTTAAAACTATACACTATTAATTTTTTCATATTCTGGATATTTATATGCCCGCACAAGGTGTGGGCCATTCACCTAATTTTTCAGTTAAAACAGTCTTCAACACCTTCTCTACCATTGGTCGTAGCTGCTACTAATCAACGAAGTCGTGATCCAAATCGGTTTTTACACATTTCACTTAAAAAGGTCACGAAGCAATTGAGTGTTTCCTTCTACATGGTTATCCAAATCGGTTTTGGTACAACACCAACAACAACAATAACAATAGCAACGATCTACTTAGTCTTCTAATCAACGAGGATGTGGTGGTCTCTTTGCAAACTACGGAGGACGGGGACGTGGGAGAGAAAATTCATCACGAACAGATCCTCTCAGCTACAGTGATATAATGTTTCGATGCCCTCATCTGATAAAATTGCTCCATTGATTACTCTTCTCAAAAACAAACAATCCAAGTTCTCTTCTGTATGGTAAAACAAAACTATCACATGTTGTTATTGATAGATGTGCTTCTCACAATATAACGGGGGATATGTCTTTACTTTGGGATGTTAACGTCATAATTCATTCTAAGCAACGAGGATGTGGTATTCGCTTTGCAAACTCCGGAGGACTGGGATCTATAATCATATTATTTTTTTAATTTGGTAACCTCTTATTACTTAAAGCTCTTATCTTTAAAAAAATCTTTTTGTTGTTTTAAGTTATTACCTTATTTTTGAAGCTTTTCAATGTTTTAAAGCCATTTGAATGCTTTTGGATATGCAAGTTTTTCAGATCTGAGACAGACTTGGAAGACTTCCAGGTAATTCTTCTAACATTTAATGCACTAGAAGGCTTCTCTGGTGGAGTCTTCTCCCATATCTCCTTTTCATAACAGATCTGAGTGTTTTGCTAAGTCTCCATGTCAGAGTTTTGGTAAGTCTCTGGTTGTTCAAAGCTCTTACTTTTTTTTTCAAACTTAAACTCTCCAACCTCTCTTAAGTCTCTTAGAACTTGAAAACACCAAACTTTATATCAATTTATCATTTTGTCTCATATTTTTCTCACTAATTCATCTTGTTTTGCAGGTTTTTTATTACATGGTTCTCATCTTCTACTACTTTAAAAGTATATCTATTTTTATATGTATTATTGTGTGTTATTTAAATGTAGACTTATCTCATCTTCCATTTATTTTATCTGTTTGAAGCCATTTGAAAGTTTTTAAATTTGCAGGTTTTTAGATCTTAATCAGACTTTGGAATATTTTTGGAAGTCTTTTCGGAAGTCTTCTAACATATAATGCGCTCTTATGACGGAGTCTTCTCCCATGTCAAGTGGAGTCCATGCTTGTTTTTGTGGAGGAATGATCTATAATAATTTTGTTTATGGTTTGTTTTGTGATTTGTAGGTGTACTCTTTTAATTGTGAATTCTTTTGTAAATTTAAAGAGATATTAATAAAAAAATTTGGTAAATATGTTCATGTCTACAATATTATCTTACCAAAAGTACTTGACATTATTTAAGTTATTGATACAACTTCAATAAGAAAACCCAATAACACAAAAATATTCAAATTTACTGCAACTAAGGGAAAAAAATCTTAAGAAAACTTATTAAAATTCACAAAATATCGAATATTACATAAGTTCAAACATATAAAAATTTCACTAGAATTCTTTTGGGAAGTCTTCAGGAATATTTCTCATAAAACTTCTCGGTAGACTTAAATTAAAAGTGGAAAATTGAAATATCAACTGGAAATTTAAGCAGGAAATTAAAATTTAAGCGGAAAAATCAAATTTTAAGTGAAAATTGAAAGTTAAAAAGTATATCTTATGATCTAAGAATGTTAAATCAAAATTTAAGTGAAAATGTTAAAAAAATTCTTTATAGTTTTAGAGAAAATGAAAGTTTATTAAACTTTGACGTATGGAAGTCGTCTAGAAGTTTTATAGGAAGTCTTCCATTTAGGTCATTTTTGCAATTGAAAATTTGAAAATGAAGACTTCCAGAGAACTCTACTCTACAACATACTTCTTTGGAAGTCTTCCTTTGTAAATATTGGCTTAATTTTGTTTTTGAAAAAAAAATCGAAAATACCAAAGGAGACTTTCCGGTAAGTCTTCTAGGATAAAAATGTTAGTTTATCAATTTAGCGAATAAATATTCAGAAATTTAACTTTTTCTAAAAGATTTACATAGAACTCTTCCACCAAAAAAATAAAACTTAAATATTACATTTAACTAGACGACTTCCAATTAAATCGGCTCAGGTTACTTTTGCAATTGAAAAATAAAAATTAAATATAAATTTTAATTAGATGGCTTCAATGTAAGTCTTCCGGCAAAGGACTTACACGGAAGTATTCTGTGATAACCAAGGTTTGACCAGAATCTCAGAATAAAATTTTGGAAGACTTTTGTGTAAGTCGTCTTCTAGAAGACTTGCATGAAAGTCGTCTAGTTAAAATTGAATATTTAAGTTTAATTTTTCAATTGCAGATGTAACATGAGACAACTTTCACCGAAAGTGAGAAGACTTCCACCAAGAGTTCGGATGACTTTTGTGTAAGCCGTCTAGATAAAGTCAAATTTCTGACACAATCTGGTCAATTGCAAAGCTAACATTTTTGGTCTAGAAGACTTATGGGGAAGTCTTCTCTGGTATTATCTAGATTTTTTTTTGTTAACAAAGAAAAGTTGGAAAACTTTTAGAGAAGTCGTCTCTAGAAAAAACACATAAAGTCAATTACAAATCTAACCTTTGTATTGACCATAAGACTTATGTATAAGTCTTCTACGACCAGAAGACTTATTAATATGATCTTGCCATTCTAGACTGCCCTGAATAGTGTGTAATAGTTGATGAAGAGTTTGTTGGAATCTTGCTTGTTTGGACCTAGTCATTGGACCAACAAGTACATTTAGATCCTTGTCCTTTGTCTCCTCAGGTTCAAGCTGTCTTTTAGCTCCATCTTGGACTTCTTTAAGCTCTTGTTCAAGTTGTTCCATCTCCTTAGTTCCATTGCTTTCTAAGATCACATCACTTACACGGAAGTCTTCTGACAAACAGATCTGGAAAAAAATGAATTTCATACTTTCAACTAGTGAGATAACTTGATTAGCTTCTCCTCGTATACAAAATTTCACCACAAAACATATTCATTTGTTAATGATCAAGAATAATGAGTTTGAACCTTACAAAGTTTAGAATCAAAATCTTGAGTTTTTTTGGATAAATGTAGTGAGAAAGTGAAAGAGAAATAGTTTTGAGCATAAGAAATAAGACATGAGGATTGAAAATCGACTTTTAGATGCATTAAGTTCTTCAAATTGTTTGTTCACGGTGGTTGGTGTATTGAAGACAATGAAAATATTGTAAATACTTGATGAAGATGTGGATGATAGATTAAAATATTCATTTTTGAAAAAAAGAAAAAAAAAAGTAATAGTATTTTCGTGAATAAATCCAAATTTCTGGGTGAATAGGGCGAATGAAAGTTCCAAAAAAATCATGGGTTAATTTTGCGTTTGGTTTTGAGTTTTGAATCATATTTGCAAAAGCCCAAAATAATAATATAAATTTTGAAAATAACTGAGTGACATCGCCACTTATAATTTATAAAGTACAAAATAACAACAAGTTAAAATTAAGGATTGATTTGTAAATAAAAAGTTCATCTTCAAAAACTTTGAAAAACTGAACAATATTTCTTCAAATTTGAAAAATTATTGTTCAATTCTTCAAAATTTGAAGAAATGAGAAAAAAATGAAACACCATTGAAGCAAAAAAAATGAAATAAAAAGTGGAAAATGAAGCACCATTGGAGATGGTCTAAGTCACGGGATGTGACAGATCTAAGCCCTAAAATTCGTAGTTTAAGAGTGCATATTTGATACCTTGACTGTCTCTCTTTCATCTCTCAGATCCAGATCTAAGTCAACCAACCAAGCTAAGGTGAGGACTCGACCGTGAACTCTTCTCATGTCTTGCAAACCTTCAAGGAGCAGTCCCTTGTTAATGGTGTCTAGGCGTAGTTAGGTTATGTATTGCTGATGAAATTGTTTGATCTAGTTGTTGATTTGTGTTGACATGATAAAATCACTTAGACTTGTTAGGTTGTTAAAGGATGAATAGGATGTGTGATGTTAATGAATGAAACGAGATGATTGTTTAGAGAGAATGTTAGTGGGATGTGTTGTTGTGATACTGAGAACAATTGTGGACGTGTGTGGGGATCTGGATAGTGGCACTGGTAAGATCGAATCATGCTAAGTCTTGGCATAAGTGACTACCATGATCGGGAGATGGACAGTGCCGGGATGAGTCAGTGGGCCGTGACCGGGTAGTGACATACATAGAAGCTACATATCGTTGCCCGGTTTGGGTGCCCCATAGGAGTGCTGCGGTGGGGGTTGGGGATGAAACCCATGTCAGTGTGCATTAGGTCCTAGAGGTCTTGGTTTCTTGTTTCTTGTTGTATGCTATTCTTTATTAGCTTGTGACTGTGTTTGATATTTGTTCGTCCTGAAATGAGTTTATAGGTTCCTAGAACCTACCCTCACTGAGTAAACCCAATTAATCACCCCTCTCTTTGTAGGTACGTTAGGGGAGGTCGAGGAGTAGGAGTTCTAGTGGTGTCATCTCTTTGGGTTTCGGGTTTTACTTAATTAAAGTTATTTATGAATTCTGAGACTACTATTCATGTTAACTATTCATGTTATTCGGTTTTCATTTAAACTGAGTTTATGTAAATCATCGGTTTTAATGGAATAAAGAAGGTTTTGGGCTGAATGGAGTGTGGTTGAGGTATAAGTAAGATCTTAGGGGACAGGGTCCTTACACAATGCATAGGTTAACATTCAAATATGTGTCAACAATGCCAATGATACTTTGTTCACCCATATTTGTTTCATTACGAAGATTTGTTGGACTGGCAACAGAGAGGCCTAAGTAGTCCCAAGTAGGAGTTGTTGCCAGCTTGTGGAAACTATCAGGTGTGACATGAACAACTTCAGGCACAACTGTTGCCAAAAAGCATTAGCAATAAGAAAGAAAAAAAAACAGATGGGTTGTGAGATGCCAAGACAACATAAGATTTAAGACTAAGTACCTGACATCTTCTTGGCTTGTGAATCAGTGAACTTGGCTGCAAGACCTGGGAAGCCATGTCGATAACTGTACTGTACACCATTGAATCATGGGACCAAAAGCAAGAAATCTAGGTACGTAACAGTTTGAGACATCTTGAGAAAGAGAAACTACCCTTACATACCTTCCGAGAAGTGAGCACAGCATTTGATGGTGAGATTCCGTGACAAACAAGGGATCATCATGCAACTTCATGAACTTTTTTTCATCACAAGAACCAACTTTGTTATTAAAATTGGTTTCTTGCAATGTTATCTGGTCAAAAAATAAGGATGACCCTTCATAACATTTTGAGTACCTTACTCTCAACATCTTCTCGTGCCACAGAGCTGCTCTGCTCATTGAGAATTATTACCAAACTTAGTACCACAAGAATTGATGTGGAGAGATCTATAATAATTTTGGTTATGGTTTGTTTTGTGATTTGTAGATATACTCTTTTAATTGTGAATTCTTTTGTAATTTTAAAGGGATATAATAAAAAACAAATTTGGTAAATATGTTCATGTCTACAATATTATCTTACCAAAAGTACTTGACATTATTGAAGTTATTGATATAATTTCAATAGGAAAACACAATAACACAAAAAACAGTCAAATTTACTACAACTAAGGGAAAAGACTTCTTAAGGAAACTTAGTCAAAGTCACAAAATATTAAATATATAACAGTTTCACTAGAAGTCTTATGGGAAGTTTTCCAGAAAACTTCTCAGCATACTTCTCAGAAAACTTCTCAGAACACTTCTATTTAAAACGGGAAATTGAAATATCAGCGGAATTTAAGCAGAAAATTAAAATTTAAGCGGGAAAATCAAATTTTAAGTGAAAATTGAAAGTTAAAAAGTATATCTTATGATCTAAGAAGACACATTAAACCATATTACTTGATATTCTTGAAGATACTTAACACTTTTGAAAGATAAAAAAACATATCTTAAATTTACTTAACAAGTTTACAAAAACTAACGTTGAAGATTAGCTAGAAACATTAATAAACATGAATGTTGGTAACCTCATAATTAAAACTAATTAAGTTATGAATTTCATTCAGCAACCCCAATATCAACTAATATACATGAATTAGCAATAAAATGTTAAAAGTTCTATATAGTTTTAGAGAAATGAAAGTTTATTAATCTTTGACATATGGAAGTCGTCTAGAAGATTTCTAGGAAGTCTTCCATTTAGGTCATTTTACAATTGAAATTTTGTAAAGGAAGACTTCTAGAAAAGTCTACTCTACAACAAACTTCTTTGTAAGTCTTCCTTTGTAAATATTAGCTTACTTTTGTTTTTGAAAATAGCAAAAATACCAAAGAAGACTTTCCGGTACTAGGATAAAAATGTTAGTTTTTCAATTGACCGAACAAATATTTGGAAATTTAACTTTTCTAGAAGATATACTTAAAAGTCTTCCACCAAAAAAATAAAACTTAAATATTACATTTAACTAGACGACTTCCAAGTAAATCGTCTCAAGTTACTTTTACAATTGAAAAATAAAAATTAAATATTTAATTTTAATTAGATGGCTTCAATGTAAGTCTTCCAGCAGAGGACTTACACGGAAGTCTTCTGTGATAACCAAGGTTTGACCATAATCTCAGAATAAAATTTTGAAGACTTTTGTGTAAGTAATCTTCTGGAATACTTACATGGAAGTCGTTTAGTAAAATTAAATATTTAAGTTTTATTTTTCAATTGCAGATGTAACATGAGACGACTTTCACCGACAGTGAGAAGACTTCCACCGAGAGTTCGGATGACTTCCGTGTAAGTCGTCTAGAAAGTTAAATTTCTAATACAATCCGGTCAATTGCAAAGCTAACATTTTTATTCTAGACGACTTATCGGGAAGTCTTCTCTAGTATTATCGAGATTTTTTTGTTAACAAAAAAAGTTAGAAGACTTTCAGAGAAATCGCCTCTAGAAAACACACATAAAATCAATTGCAAAAGTAACCCCTCTTGATTGACCAGAAGACTTCTTTATAAGTCTTCTACGACCAGAAGACTTACACGGAAGTCTTCGAACAAACATATCTTCATACTTTCAACCATTGAGATAAAAATTTTAGCTTCTCCCCGCACACAGAATTTCACCACAAAACAGATCCACTTGTTAATGATCAGGATTCATGAGTTTGAACCTTATAATGTTTAGAATCAAAATCTTGAGTTTTTTGGATGAATATAGAGAGAAAGTGAAAGAGAAATAGTTTTTTAGCATAAGAAATGAGATAGGAGGATTGAAAATTGATTTTTAGATGCATTAAGAGCTTCAAATTATTTGTCCACTGTGGCTGGTGTATTGATGGCAATGGATATATTGTATATACTTGATGAAGATGAGGATGATAGATTAAAATACTCATTTTCGAAAAAAGAAAAAAATAATAATGGAATTTTCATGAATAATCCAAATTTTTGGGGTGAATGAGGCAAATGAAAGTTCCAAAAAAATCATGGGTTAATTTTGCGTTTGGTTTTGAGTTTTAAATCATATTTTCAAAAAGCCCAAAATAATAATATAAATTTCAAAAGTAATTGAGGGACATCGACACTTATAATTTATTAAGTACAAAATAACAACAAGTTAAAGTTAAGGATTAATTTGTAAATAAAAAAGTTCATCTTCAAAAAATTTGAAGAATTGAACAATATTTCTTCAAATTTGAAGAAATGAAAAAAAAATGAAACACCATTGGAGCAAAAAATGAAGTAAAAAGTGGAAAATAAAGCACCATTGGAAATGGTCTAAGTCACGGGATGTGACAGATCTAATCCCTAAAATTTTATCTCATCTTTCGTAGTTTAAGAGTACATATCTGATACCATGACAGTCTCTTCTTCATCTCTCAGATCCAGTTCTAAGTCAACCAACCAAGCTAAGGTGAGGACTCAACTGTGAACTCTTCTCATGTCTATCAAGCCTTCAAGGAGCAGTCCCTTGTTAATGGTGTCTAGGCGTAGTTAGGTTATGTATTGTTGATGAAAATGTTTGATCTAGTTGTTGATTTGTGTTGACATGATAAAATCACTTAGACTTGTTAGGTTGTTAAAGGATGAATAGGATGCGCAATGTGAATGAATGAAACGAGATGATTGTGTAGAGAGAATGTTAGGGTGATGTGTTGTTGTGACAATGAGAACAATTGTGGATGTGTTTGGGGATGTGGATAGTGGCACCGGTAAGATCGAATCATGCTAAATCTGGGCATAAGTGACTACCGTGACCGGGAGACAGACAGTGCTGGGATGAGCCAGTGGGCCGTGACCGGGTAGTGACATACATAGAAGCTACATATCGTTGCCCGGTTTGGGTGCCCCATAGGAGTGCTACGGTGGGGGTTGGGGATGAAACCCATGTCAGCGTGCATTAGGTCCTAGAGGTCTTGGTTTCTTGTTTCTTGTTGTATGCTATTCTTTATTAGCTTGTGACTGTGTTTGATATTTGTTCGTCCTGAAATGAGTTTATAGGTTCCTAGAACCTACCCTCACTGAGTAAACCCAATTAATCACCCCTCTCTTTGTAGGTACGTTAGGGGAGGTCGAGGAGTAGGAGTTCTAGTGGTGTCATCTCTTTGGGTTTCGGGTTTTACTTAATTAAAGTTATTTATGAATTCTGAGACTACTATTCATGTTAACTATTCATGTTATTCGGTTTTCATTTAAACTGAGTTTATGTAAATCATTGGTTTTAATGGAATAAAGAAGGTTTTGGACTGAATGGAGTGTGGTTGAGGTATAAGTAAGATCTGAGGGGACAGTGTCCTTACACAATGCATAGGTTAACATTCAAATATGTGTCAACTATGCCAATGATACTTTGTTCACCCATATTTGTTTCATTAAGAAGATTTGTTGGACTGGCAGGAGAGAGGCCTAAGTAGTCCCAAGTCGGAGTTGTTGCCAGCTTGTAGAAACTATCAGGTGTGACATGAACAACTTCAGGCACAACTGTTGCCAAAAAGCATTAGCAATAAGAAAGAAAAAAAAAACAGATGGGTTGTGAGATGCCAAGACAACATAAGATTTAAGACTAAGTACCTGACATCTTCTTGGCTTGTGAATCAGTGAACTTGGCTGCAAGACCTGAGAAGCCATGTCGATAACTGTACTGTACACCATTGAATCATGGGACCAAAAGCAAGAAATCTAGGTACGTAACAGTTTGAGACATCTTGAGAAAGAGAAACTACCCTTACATACCTTCCGAGAAGTGAGCACAGCATTTGATGGTGAGATTCCGTGACAAACAGTGGATCATCATGCAACTTCATGAACCTATTTTTCATCACAAAAGAACCAACTTTGTTATTAAAATTGGTTTCTTTCATGTTATCTGGTTAAAAAATAAGGATGACCCCCTTCATAACATTTTGAGTACCTTGCTCTCAACATCTTCTCGTGCCACAGAGCTGTTCTGCTCATTGGGAATTATTACCAAACGAATTGATGTTCTTAAATTCCACATTTCAAAAAGAAAAGGGAGTTTCGTTTTTCAATCTCAAGCCACAAAGAGAGAGACAAATATTTAATATTCTTTTAGAATAATATCAGGAAGCCTAAGCATTTATATATAGAGGGATCTAATGAATAAGATCGACCAAGACCGTTTCCATTTGCGTGCAATTGTTCTCTATTTTTTGTTTGAGAATAATAAACCCACACACAAAACCTAGAGAGTATATCAAGCCGTGTGGCTTATTTAGTCAACTAAAAAGTCTAGTTTATTGCAAAGGATGGCAATAAATAGACTGCTGACAAACATCATACATGTTATGGTAAAACAGAAGAAGCCTATAAATCGATCAATTGAGGATATTTACTTGGTTTATGCATCAAATCGGTTGGGTTAACTCTCCTAGACCGTAGGTGTAAGCATGCTGGAATTAGTATGCGTTTTGACCAAAGTCATGTTGATCCCTTAAAGCCCTAAAGAGAAATCAGAAAACGTCCCACGAATATTATAAGAAAACATCTAATAGATTTGGTCAAAGTTGATTCCAGAAAACGTCTCGTGAAGATTTCAGAGAATTTTGAGGCAGAATGGATGAATGTTAGTCTACCCCAACTCAGAACATTACGTGGTAAACTTACCGATTAATGCATCAAGTATTAGAGACAAAGTTTCAAAACATACGTAGTTGAAAGAGATTTTCAGTAATATACAAGATAGATCAGCTACTCAACTTATCATCAATTAGTTTTAGATTAGAAGTTCATCTAATTTAATATGGTACAGAGCCTGATCTAATCAGTACAACCCAATCCACATCAATCTAATTCAAAATTGGTGATCTTTGCTCAAGCATTCCAAGATTAACTTTCAAAGAGTCATTATTTCAAATAGGCGTATTAGAGACAAATTCTCCCACATTAGTAGTTGGAAGGGAATGTTAGTAATATATAAAATAGAGGAATCAATTAACTTATCACCAAGTCCATCTAACATAATATCTAATACGAAAGAGGTATTCTTTAGTTATTTTTTTATTAGAATTGTTTATTAATATTCATGTAAAAGAGATTATATAAAAGCTTTTTAACTAGTTATTTAATGACAAACTCTAACAAACACAAAACCAAAAAAAAAAGGAATTAAGTTCGTTGCGGGATGATCAAGATCGAATTAGGGTCTCCAAGTAATGAAGTCCGTCAAGCTCCGGTGCAAACCTCATTGCCTTCTCCACCGAAACATTCTTTGTTGGCTTCTCCACCGACACGGCTTGAACCGCAGAGAAGGAGGAGGAGGAAGAGGAAGAGGAAGAAGATGAACCATTAGAGGATAAATCAGCAATAACTTTGTTCCTCATCATCTGTGCGCAGAAGTAGTCGAACATACCTAGCAACGAATTCATAATTCTGTTAAATTAACTCTTTTAGAGATAGAGAGAAGAAAGATCTTTTAAATTATAAAATCTTGCTTTGGCTTTGTGAAGAAGAAGAGAAAAGAGGTTTGTTTATATAGAGAGAAAGCTCTTAGAGAAAAGAGGTTTGTTTCCTATTTCTCTTAAGAGTCACTACTTTCCTTTTTCAGGTTACGACTAGGCGCGTCATTCTCCACGCGCTGAAACCTTCCTTTTATTGTTTCTTAATTCTTACAATGACAAAATACCTACAGTAAAACAACATATTTTTTTGACCCAATAACAAAACAAAATCATATAATTGACATATTAAAAACTAATCACTATTTGATTTGAGATTTTTGTATTCTAATTCCACTTCGAGTTATGAATCAAAAAACTTAATTCAAAGATAGAGAAGATAAGAACTAGCTAGAAAGTTAGGAAAGTATATATGGAATTAATGATTAAAAATTGACCACTTAATATATCAAAACACTTTAAATACACTACAAGAAAACATCGTTATTCTGAGGGACATACCGAGGGAAACTGAGTTCCTCGGAATTTTCTGAGGAAAAACCGAGGAAATACCGAGGAAAGAAAGAAATGTGGTTTCCTCGGAATTTCCTCGGAAATTTCCGAGGAAATTCCGAGGAAGACCAAGTTCCTCGGAATTTTCCGAGGAAATACCGAGGAAACAGGGTTCGTCGGAAAAAACCGACGGTTATTTCAAAAATTCCGAGGACTTTATGTAGCCGTTAGAGAGCCGTTGGGGGAATTTTAAAAATTCCGAGGAAATTCCGAGGAAGTGTCGATTCTCCTCGGAATTTCCTCAGAATTTCCTCAGTATGTCGGCAGGATTTCATCTATAAATTCAGCCACCCCTCTTCCTCTTCATTCCACTCCATTTCTTCTTCTTCCCTCCTACTATCACGAATTTGGTTTCAAAAAAACATGTCTTCTTCAAATTATTTTCGTTCTTGGATCGATCGACCTCATTGGATCCGGACACGAGATTGCTTACGGAAGAATACCAACGAGGTATAACCGAATTCATGGGGTTAGTTCGCCGACAACCGGAAGCAGAAACAGGTAAGTTAAGATGTCCTTGCTCTAATTGTAAAAATAGAAAGGTTATTAAAGAGTGGGATGTTTGGACTCATCTATATTTGAGTGGGTTTACACGAAGTTACAAAATTTAGTATCATCATGGGGAAACTAATTATGAACTTGGTAGTAGTAGCGAACCTCAGCCGGCGGTTAGATTAGAAGAACCTATTAGAACGGATGTAGATTATGGTGTAGGTACTGAGCAGATGGTAAATGATCATTTTAGAGGGGAAGATTTACCCAATGCAGAAGCTAGGAGATTTTATGATATGTTGGATACTGGAAATGAACCATTGTACGAAGGTTGCAGAGATGATCATTCAGCTTTATCATCTGCTACAAGACTGATGGGCATTAAAACAGATTATAACTTGGCTGAAGATTGTGTGGATGCGATAGCTGATTTTGTTAAAGGTATTCTAACTGAGGATAATGTAGCTCCAGGTTCATACTACGAGGTTCAGAAACTCGTAGCTGGTGTTGGTTTATCTTATCAAGTAATAGATGTATGCAGCGATAACTGCATGATTTATTGGAGGGCGGATGACCAACGGATTACATGTAAATTTTGTGGGAAGCCTCGTTATAAAGATACGAGTGGAAGAGTTCCAGTGCCATATAAGAGGATGTGGTATTTGCCTTTGACGGAAAGGTTGCAGAGGTTGTATCTTTCGGAACGCACAGCGCAACGAATGAGATGGCATGCAGAGCACTCAACAAATGGTGAGATTAGACATCCTTCAGATGCAAAAGCGTGGAAGCATTTCCAATCAAAGTATCCCGACTTTGCGTATGAGAGAAGAAATGTCTACCTTGGATTATGTACTGATGGTTTCAGCCCGTATGGGAAGAGTGGAAGACAATATTCTCTATGGCCAGTCATTGTTACACCATACAACTTACCCCCAAACTTGTGCTTGCGACGAGAGTTTCTGTTTCTCTCCATTCTCGTTCCCGGACCAGAGCATCCTAAGAGATCACTTGATGTGTTTCTTCAGCCACTAATATATGAGTTGCAACAACTATGGACTCAAGGTGCTGAAACATACGATATTTCGTGTAAAGAGAACTTTCAAATGCGGGCAGTACTAATGTGGACAATAAGTGATTTTCCAGCATATGGTATGTTATCTGGATGGACAACGCATGGGAGGCTATCATGTCCATATTGTCAAGATGACACAGATGCTTTCCAACTAAAGAACGGAAGAAAAACGTGTTGGTTTGACTGTCACAGACGATTCCTACCACCTGATCATCCATACCGTCGGAGTAAGACTTTGTTTAGGAAGAACAAGCAGGTGTTTGATGGTCCGCCTGAAGAAGTTAGTGGGTTAGGTTTGAAGACACAACTAAGAGATTTTGGTGCAGCAAGGACGCCAGACGTCGGTGGACATGAGCATTTTCCGGTAGATGCTGTTGGAGAACTACATAACTGGCACAAAAAAAGTATTTTCTGGGATCTGCCATATTGGGAGGATCATCTGCTAAGGCATAATTTAGATGTCATGCATATTGAGAAGAACTTTTTTGACAATCTCATGAACACGATCCTTAACGTTCAAGGTAAAACAAAGGATAATTTGAAGTCAAGACTGGATTTAGTCGATATATGCGCTCGTTCAGAACTTCATGTTGATGGGAATGGTAGGGCTCCTTTTCCCATATACCGACTTGATGCAGAAGGAAAAAATGCCTTCTTTGATTGGATTTCAAACGATGTGGAGTTTCCAGACGGTTACGCATCTAATTTGCGTAATTGTATCGACAGAAAGGAAGGAAAGTTTATTGGCTTGAAAAGTCACGATTGCCATGTGTTGATGCAGCGCCTCCTTCCGTTTGCCTTCAAGGAACTATTACCACGAAATGTTCATGAAGCAATTGCAGGGATAAGTGCTTTCTTCCGCGATTTATGCACCAGATCAGTGACTCTTGAAGGTATTGAAAATCTGAAGACTAACATAGCCGTGATTCAGTGCAACCTTGAGAAGATATTTCCTCCCTCATTTTTTGATGTTATGGAACATCTTGTTATTCACCTTGCAAGAGAATTGGAACTTGGTGGTCCTGTGCAGTATAGATGGATGTATTTGTATGAGCGGTATATGTTCCATTTGAAGAAGAAGTGAAAAATTTAAGTAGGGTGGAAGGTTCGATAGTCGCACAGATGATCAATGAAGAAATATCAAACTTTGCCGAGTACTACTTTCCAGCAGGAGTTCAGACCAAAAACAGAAGACCTGCTCGGCATGATGATAGAGGCGAACGGGCAACATATCATGTTAAGGTTCCAGATATTTTCACAGATGTTAGACGACTTAGCGGAAAACCAAAGGACCGTCGACTTACTGAGCAGGAGCGAAGTCATTTGCAAACATATTTGCTCACCAATTGCGAAGATGTTCTTCAATATGAGAGGTAAATTTATTATCTTACAAATTTTTATTTTAACAAATTAACATTTATACCTTTTTAAAAACATTATTGTCATCACATGTACAGGATTTTCATGGCAGAAAAGCGGTTTGAATATAGATACGCCACAGAGGAGGACGTAGAAGAAATTAAGCAGAGAGAATTTGCTGGATGGATGTTTACTTATGTGAGTGCCTTAACAAATTAAAATATCATTTAACACATATTTATACTAATTCATTATATATGTGCTATTAATAGGTGTCAGCTGGTTTGGCCAGAGGTGAAACATATGACGATTGGATACGCGAGATGGTGGTTGGACCAAACTATGTTGTGAAGTCATATTCGAGATTTTGTACTCGGGGATATGCATTCACAACTGAAAAGAGGAGACGTTCGCGTACGACCTATGATGCTGGTGTTTGTTCTGCATCAGGAGATGATGTATACTACGGACACATACGTGAGATTATGGAAATCAAGTATTTGGGCATGCTTCGATTGCGTTGTACTGTTTTCTATTGTGATTGGCACGACAACACTCCAGATCGAGGTGTGAGAACAAATGCATTTGGTGTTACATCAGTACATTCGAGGCGAAAGCTGCAATATTATGATCCTTTCATTCTTGCTTCTCAGGCCGATCAGGTAAGTAAATGTTAATTATTCAGAATGATTAATCATAATTTATATTTTTACTAATAATTTTTTAAATGTTACAGGTTTGTTATATCAAGTACCCCCGGATAAGGAACAGAGATGATCCATGGGTTACTGTTACAAGACTCAACCCGAGAGGCCGAGTTCAGGGAAGTTCTGAGCTGGAAGACCCACTACAACCAATCACATCCGGTAACTTAAGTGCTGCAGAAGATGTAGCTGAAGGTGGCCTTGTAGTCGATTTAACCGACTTCGCAGAGGAAGCTGTCGTTCACGCAGAGAATGAACCAGTTATTGGAGAGTTTCACCAAGATCCAGATTCAGATTCATCCGGTGATGACGACTCGGAAACAGACTAGTTTTTTTTTTTTTTTAAACGGAAAATTCCGAGGAAATTCCGAGGAACATGGGTTTTTCAGTAAAAAACCTCTTGTTCCTCGGAATTTCCTCGGAATTTTCCGAGGAAATTCTGAGGAAAGGTACAATTTTCAGGGTTTCCTCAGAATTTCCTCAGAAAATTCCGAGGAAATTCCGAGGAACAAGAGGTTTTTAACCGAAAACAAGGTTTTGCGGATTGATTAACACATATATAACCTTCATTAAGTGTTTTAACCAAAAATTTGAGGTTTTGAAACCCCAAACCCCTTTTCCTCGGAATTTCCTCGCAAGTTTCTGAGGAAATTCCGAGGAACATGGATTTTTCATACCCAGATCCCCAGTTCCTCGGAATTTCCTCAGAATTTTCTGAGGAAATTCCGAGGGAATGTTACAATTTTCAGGGTTTCCTCAGAATTATTCCAAGGAACAAGAGGTTTTTAACCGAAAACAAGGTTTTGCGGATTGATTAACACATATATAACCTTCATTAAGTGTCTTAACCAGATTATGAATTTAAATTTGGTGTTTTAGACGATAACAAACAATTTTACGATTGCATGAATGAAAACCACAGAACATAAGAGAAACACTTATACACTTTAATAAACGTTAAAGGAAATACTTACAATTATTTATGAAATTTTCTTATTTCATGGTTTATGATCATCTATACAAAGAATCCTCAATGGTATGCATTACATTTGTATAAAAAATGAAATACGGCCCAAAAATTTGAGGTTTTGAAACCCTAAACCCCTGTTCCTCGGAATTTCCTCGGAATTTCCTCGGAATTTCCTCGGAATTTTCCGAGGAAATTCCGAGGAACAGGGATTTTTCATACCCAGAACCCTAGTTCCTCGGCATTTCCTCAGAATTTTCCGAGGAAATTCCGAGGAACAGGGATTTTCCATACCCAGAACCCTGTTCCTCGGAATTTCCTCGGAATATTCCGAGGAACAGGGAATTTTCATACCCAGAACCCTTGTTCCTCGGAATTTTCCGAGGAACAACGATTTTCCATACCCAGAACCCTAGTTCCTCGGAATTTCCTCGGAATTTTCCGAGGAAATTCCGAGGAACAGGGAATTTTCACACCCGGGAAAGCCAATCCGCGTGAAAATTTTCGCGAACCCTAAGTTAATTATTCCGACGGAATTCCGACGACCCCGTGTCCGTCGGAATTCTTAAATACAAAACACAACACTTCTCTTCTTCTTCTCCGCCGCATCTCTCATTTCTCTCATCCCTCTCTTTTGTCTCCGATCTCTCTCAACACCACCCGGCGATTCCGACTACCCAACCCCACATCTCTATTCCAACTCCAAAATCATGTAAGAATCTATGTAAACCTTGTATTTTTCAATTTCTTAGGGTTTGTGAGATTAGATTTTCGGATTATAGGTTGTTTGATAGATAGTTTAGGATTGAATGGATAGTTTAAGTTAGGATTGTGGGGTTGATTGTTGTTTTAGTTTTTTTTTGGAATTATCTTTGTGTTTTTAAAACGTTTTTTGTTTTTTTTAAAAAGTTTTTTGATTTTTAAAAACGTTTTTCTATTTTTAAAAATGTTTTTAAATTATTAAAAATATTTATAAACGATTTATAACTATTTTAAAAATATTTTTGTAATTATTAACTATTTTAAAATGTTTTTAAAACGTTTTTTGTATTTTTAAAACGTTTTTTGATTTTTAAAAACGTTTTTCTATTTTTAAAAACGTTTTTCAATTTTTAAAAATATGTATAAACGATTTATAACTATTTTAAAAATATGTTTGTAGTTATTAACTATTTTAAAACGTTTTTTGTATTTTTAAAACGTTTTTTCATTTTTAAAAACGTTTTTTCATTTTTAAAAACGTTTTTTCATTTTTAAAAACGTTTTTTTATTTTTAAAATCGTTTTTCAATTTTTAAAAATATTTATAAACGATTTATAAGTATTTTAAAAGTATTAAACTATTTTTGTAATTATTAAACTATTTTTGTAATTATATATATAAATCATGTATAATAATAACTATTTAAAACAAAATATTAAAATATTTTTTTAATTATTAAAAAAAACATTTTTAATATCTATAAAACTATTATTGTGATTAAAAACTATTATTTGGGATTTTTTTTTTTTTAAAAAATATATATATATATATACAGGTCTCATGATGATCAGAGCCGACCTCGACAGCGTCGCAGTCGTGGTGGTAAGGGGAGCCACTCCATTCAGGGTTCCGTATCGCCCCATAGCTCTTACCATACATCTCCCTCTCCATTTCCCTCTCATGCTCCTCCCGCTCCCATTGGTGCACCCGCTCCTGCTCCTGCTCCAGAGGGTCCTCCGGGAGTGATGAGAGTTGCGGAGTTTGTTCGACAGCCCGGTCGTGACCATCTTCCCTATCTCACTCCGTATCCACATGGACGGGGTCAAACATGGTAATTAATTTTTTTTTTCATTAAAATTTGATTCATTTTTAATAATTTGTACTTTTTATTAGGTTCAACCGAACCTCGAACGGGATCAGCGCATGGATCAACCGTATGATGTACTCGGCCCTCGACAAGGGACATCCGACTTTCACCGACTTCCCTGTCGACAAGCAGCATCTGTGGTTTCAACAGTTTGCGGTAAGTATTCTAATTTTTTACTTATATTTTTAATCTTTAATATAAATTTTTTACTAATATTGTTTTATTTTCAGCAAGAATTCAACTGGAATGCCGATGAAACTTTGTATATCTATCACCACTTCGTCCATAAAGTTATGGAGAACTATGGGAAACAGATCCACGAGTGGAAGAAGAAGTGGGAAATAAACAAGGTTCGTTTTCATTTATTAAACAATATTTTAATTTAATAAAATATTTTTTTTATTTAACAATTTTTTTTTATTAAAAGGTCTCAAAGTCGATGAACCCCACGGTCTGGCAGGAGTTGGGTGTGCATTGGAGTAAGAATGAGACGAAACAAACATCTTCCACCAACTCCACCAACCGCATGAGCGACCGTAAAGGGAAGGGCATCATCAAGCATAACTTGGTTGCTCAATCTATTGCCACTCTCGGGGATCGCATGGTAAGCTAGTCTTTTTTTATTCTATTAGTTAAGTTTTTAAATTTTATTTTTGTGCATTTCTTCTAATTACTAATGTTTGTTTAATTTATATTTTTTTTCAAGGCGGAAGAAAATGAGGGCGAGCCGGTTGATGATCTCGCCCTAATGAAGAGGGCGTATACCAACAAGAAGACCGGCGAGATTGATGATGGTGTTGTGAAGGATGTGGTCACCCTTATCGACACTCAGCTGGAAGACGAAGTGTCTCAACTTCAAACCGAGGATGACGATTCGACGGGTTCGACCTACTTGCCTCGGGTTCGGATCAACGAAATCGTTGAATTGGTAAGTTCTTTTTTAAAAGTTCAATTCATCTTTTCTATTATTTAAATTTGGTACTTTTCTATTTCAGTCGGTTCCAAAGAAGAAGGGCCGTTTGTTCGGTTTGGGTCGTCGGTCCCGGTCGGTTCCGTCTTCTGCTACACCACCGCCATTTGTTGATCCAGAAGTACTAATGGGTCAGTTGCAAGACAAAGATGATCGAATATCTGCGTTGGAGACCCAGATGGCGACTCAACAGGCGGGCTTTGAGGCACAGAGGAGGCTGAACGAGCAAATGATGGAGATGATGAGGAGGTTGCACCCGAACGAGGTGTTCCCGAGCATGCCAGACCCGAATTCCCAAAACCCGTAGTTTTTTTTTAAAAAACTCTGAATGTTTTATTTTTATTTGTATGACTTTGAATTTTATATAATATGTTTTTAAATTTTAATTTTAATTTTATATTTTTGAATTTAAATTTCAAAAATTTAATTTTTTTTAAAAAAATATTCTTTTGGGATATTCCGAGGAACAGAGTAGCCCCTCGGAAAATTCCGAGGGACTATGTTCCTCGGAATTTTCCGAGGGATATGTTCCTCGGAAAATTCCGAGGGACATGTTCCTCGGAATTTTCCGAGGGACGGTGTTCCTCGGAATTTTCGGAAGTTTCCGAGGGACCTATTCCCTCGGAATTATCCGAGGACAGTGTTCCTCGAAAAATTCTGAGGGAATATGTCCCTCGGAATATACCGAGGGAAATGTTCCTCGGAATTTTCCGAGGACTTTTCCGACGAACAGCCGTCCTCAAAGTTTCCTCGGAATATTATTTCCTCGGAATTCCGTCAGAAATTTCCGAGGAAATTCCGAGGGAAAATGAAATTCCGAAGAGTTTTTTCCGAGGACATATTTCCTCGGTATGTCGTCGGAATACCTTTATTCCGACGACTTACCGACGATTTCGGCCCTCGGAATGAGCCTGTTTTCTTGTAGTGATAATCCCAATACTGGAATATTAGTCGTTGTTGTTCCTTCTCTCTCAAGTAAACCCGAACAAAACAAAAAACAGTATTCTATGTTAGATATGTTCATCATATATGCCAATCAGAATGATCTCCTGAGCCGAAAACCGCATTCATAAATCACTAAAATTGGACCCGTACTTTTAAAGTGCGGATATTTGTTTGGGTGATTTTTTATATAAATATTGTATAAAGTTATATGTTTTGATTAGTGAGAACAATTTTTGAATCTTTATTAAGCTGTATGGCATGCAGAATGAAGAGATGAAAAAATGAAATTTGTTTTTTTTGCTTATTATAAATAATTTTGGGCAACTTTTTGAGAAAGACCTTTTGAAGTTATTGTCAGAAAAAGAGTTCCAGAAAAAATGACCAAAATATTTTTATTAAAGAATTAAAAAACTCTTATATCCTAGATATATAAATATAAATAAATATAAAAATATAGTTTTGAATTATATTTTTTTCAAATTTTCTGTTTGAAATTCAAAACTCCTTTTTGAAACTATTTTTTTAAAAAATCATTTTAACTTATAATATTTATTTTTAAAATTTTAAATCTCACTTTCGAAAACCTACTCCTTAATTATAAACTTTAAGTCTATATTAGTTAACTCCAGAAGTATATTTGTATATTTATTTTTTTAATGAAATATTTTTGTCATTTTGATCTTTAAAAATTATATTTGTGACAAAAAAATATTTAGGATTATCCTAAGATATTTTTTTAATAATTTATAGAAATTTTATTTTATTTGTTTTTTTTGGTTAAAGTGTGTGTATTCGTTGTTGATCATTTGTGAAAAAAATTGAATAATGTTATTTGTGGCTAATAGATACTACATAATTTGAAACCAAAATATTAAGTGATATTATATATCATATTGCCAAACCATGGTGCAAAACAATATTAAATATGTAATACAATGTATCATGAATTAGATGTAGTAGGTGTAAGAAACCAAATATAAATCCGACAATACAGTCTTTAGAAAATGAAAAAACTGTTCAGATCAACCAAATGAGTCATCCACTTTTATAGTAGGTGTAAGAAAACTAAATATAAATCATGTGTAACTGTTACTGTTCAGATCAACCAATAAGACGACACTTTATAGTACGTGTAAGAAAACTAAATATAAGTCGTGTGTTATTGTTACTGTTCAGATCAACCACGTTCTTTTTATAAATGTGAAAAAGGCAATAACATAAAACAAACTGTTTGTTTAATGGAAAGAATGTAACTGCTTATTTGATAGTTGAAGATCGTGGTTTATTAGAATACATATAGTAGTTACAATTATGTAAACGTCAGTTTTTTTTTTTCCTAAAAATGTAAATTTATTATTTATGATAGAGGTTTAGCTACAAAGTAGATTAACCAAAAAAGATAAAGTTACCCTGGCAAAAAAAGAAATGTAAAAAACAGTAAACATAGCCCACTAGAAGCTAACAAATGAGAGTGGGTGAATCAGTTAAACAGCTATGGATCAGATGAGCCATAGAGACATGAGGGAGTTGAATTTCTTCCTTTTCCTCAGCGCATAAATAGAGTTAATGACCTGTCTGTTAATGTCTCTGAAGAGAACCAATGCAGGAATGAGAGTCTGATTGTGCAGCATGTAGTTACGCTGCTGCCATATACCATACACCATTGCTTGTACGACCAACATTCTCAAAACAGAAGGGGCTGTAGAAGATGAAGTAGAACTCCATTGGATAAGCTGAAGCCAATCCGTGAAGTGCGGAACCATTGTGCGAAACCTTCTACTGATCTCACTCCAGATGACAACTGCAAATGGACAAGTGAGCATTAGGTGATCACGAGTTTCTGGCTGAGAGGAACACACATAGCATGTAGTAGGAATCTGCATTCCCCAAGAGACCAAGCGGGTGCGGGTTGGTAGCTTGTTCAGATTTGTGACCAACATATGGAACGCATGTTTTGGCGTTGCACCACTAAACCAAATTTTCATGGCACCGGCTTGAGTTGAAGCTCGAGGTCTAAGAATTTCCCATGTCTTGGATGATGAAAAAGAGTAGTTGATGTAGCCGCTGGTTCTCCATCCAAACCTATCGGGTTCACTTGAAAGATATGGAAGAGTGACGCTTGTGAGGAAAGTGTGGAGAGAAACTTCGTTATCAGACTTGGGATGTGGAAGAGTCCATCCATGAGCATTGCAAGCATCCGAAACAGATGCATGAATATGAACTCTCAACTTTCGAGTTCCTTCCCGTCCGAAGACATCAATTAAGGGACCAAGGGGAGAGCAATTATCAAACCAGAAACTTGTGTCACAACCATTGTTGACTTTGCATATCAAGAAATTTGAAGCAAGATCTCTCAACCGAAGAATGCATCTCCAATTCCAAGAGTGATTATACGATTCCTCATGAGACCAAAAATGGTACGAAGAATTGCAGTTGTAAGCCCTCTGCCATGCTACCCACAGTGAATCACTTTCGGAAAAGAGGAGCCAGACAAGTCGCAGCATCAAAGTGAGGTTCCATTTTCTGAAACTCCGTAGACCAATGCCGCCTTCAAGCTTTGGTAGACATGCCGTAGTCCAAGACACTTTAATATTGGCGCCCTTGTCTAGAGATCCTGACCATAGGAAGCACGAACACATGGATTCAATCTTCTTTATGCAGCTTTTGGGAAATAAGAATGTAGAAATCCAGAAATTTACAGTCCCCGTTATGACTGTTTTGATCAGAAGACATCTTCCCGCAAAAGATAAGGATTTAGTGGCCCAATAAGTGAATCTGGTGTTCAACTTATCCATCAAAGGCGCGTACTCAGAAACTTTTAGCTTCATGTGCATTAGCGGGAGTCCCAAATAGCGAATAGGGAGAAAATCAACCGAGAAGCCATAGGCAGATAGCGCAATGATTTCATTTTCGGCTCAATCCAGCATAGAATAGCTGAGTCTTATCTCTGTTCATATGGAGACCTGACCATCCTGCAAAATCATCAAGCGTCTCATTGATTCCATGAAGAGATGAACTTCCACCATCAAAAAACATGAGGTGCGAGATGTCGATGTCCTCGGCGTGAGGGTGATAGTGGATGTATCCTGAATTGTACCGAGACCAAAGAAGACCAGAAAAGACTTCCATTGAAAGTACAAAGAGATATGGTGAAAGAGGATCACCTTGGCGCAAGCCATGGGTGCTTTTAAAGAAGCCTCATGTGTGCCCATTAACCAAGATGGAGAAAGAAGCTGAGGTTATACAAGCTGAGATCCATGATATAAACTTTTCTGGTACATTAATTCCCCTTAGAGCAGCAAGCACAAAGTCCCATCTTATAGTGTCAAAAGCCTTTTGGAGATCTACTTTTAACATTCCGCTAGGCTCCACGTTGTTGGAGTTGTAGCCATGGACGATCTCAGTTGCGAGCAACACATTTTCCGTGAGTAACCGGCCAGGTAAGAAGGCTGACTGAGAGTGTCCAATAGCCGAGTCAAGAATTCCTTTCAGGCGGTCAGCTAACAGCTTAGAAATCACCTTATAAATTGTATTCAAGCAAGATATTGGCCTGAAATCATTTGTCTTTGATGTGTTTGGGATTTTAGGGATGAGGACAAGATTGGTAGCATTCAACTGCTTGAGAAGAGAACCAGATCTGAAGAATTCTACCACTGCAGCGATGACTTCCCCACCTACAACTGCCCAACTGGTCGTAAAGAACTCCGAAGAGTATCCATCTGGTCCGCTTGCTTTGTTACGAGGGATAGAGAAGAAAGCTGCTCTTATTTCCTCGGTGGAGAAAGGAGCTGCCATAGAAGTAATTTGTGACTCAGAGCAAGAGAAATCCAGAAGAGAATCAATATCATCTTGAATGAATAAAGGAGGGCCAACCGGTTTTCCCAATAGATCAGTGACTAGTCTACACAATGGTTCTGGATGTCACACTGAGGAACAATACGAACACCAACCTCGTCTTCAAGATAATGAATATGATTGATTGCTTGCCTCACATTTGCCATGCGGTGAAAGTATGGAGTGTTTCGGTCACCAACTTGTAGCCAAGTAACCCTACAGCGCTGGAAGAAAAAAGACACCTCCGTTGTTGACAGCGTTGACCACTTTTCCTGCAATTCAATTTCCATTTCAGCATTAGTGACCGAAGGATCATTTAGAGTTCTCAGTTGAGCAGCAGTCAACGCTTTCGAAGCTTCGGTAACTCTCTTCTCTATATCTAAGAAATTAATTTTTCTAAAATCCTGGATGACCTTCTTCAGTAGCTTGAGCTTTCGTACCACCCTAAACATAGCAGAGCCATTGATGGTTATGGAGAACCAATGGTGAGCAATTAAGCCTTGAAAATCCTCATTTTTCAGAAGGTAGTTGAAGAAACGAAAAGGCTTTTTCTGCTTAGGAGCCCCCGACTGCAGAGAAAGACTCATTGAAGCATGGTCCGAGAAAGCTGGTTCTCCAAAAAGAGCCAAAGAGAGAGGATAGTTTCGGAGCCATTCTTCATTTACTAAGACTCTGTCAAGTTTTTTGCGCTAGGCTCAAAACGTCTCTTATTCCACCAAGTATAAGAAGAGCCTCTGAAATTGAGATGAAATAACTCATCCTGCATAAGAGAATCAGCAAAAATGCGAGTTTGGAGGTCCATATTCGGTCCAGTAGCTGCTGAGTTTTCCTCAGGTCTGAGAACTTGATTAAAGTCCCCTAGGACGACCCAAGGCTTTCCCGAGACACGCTGAGAAGAAGAGATGGAGACTATCTCGCTCCATAGATGACGTCTAAGAGCTTCATCAGTTGACGCGTAGAAAAGAGACAAACATATGACAAGATGATGAAGGCAAAAAAAACTCGCAAGAGATTATTTGAAGGGACTTGTAGAAAACATCCACTCTCACACTTGGATGCCACATGACCCACATTTTTTCTAAATCCGAGTAAAAATAATTATTGTCGAAACTCCAACCAGGTAAGACCTGATTCAAAAACTTTGTCTACTTCCTCTCATGTACATGAGTTTCAACCAAGCTCCCAAAAATGAAGTCCTTGTTCTGAAACCATTTTTTAAAACCAGTCCGATGCGATGACTTATTAAACGTCAGTTGTTTTAGATATAAGTCCAGTGGCACAAAAGTAATATTCTAGAAAGTAATAGGGATAAAAGATAAGGATGATTCTGTTTTAATAAATTAGATAACTATAATTTGAATTATTGCCAACGAGAGTTGTGCTTTGAAAAGAGAAAGATATGCAAATGAACGTTGGAGATTTTCACTGAAGCGAAAGGTTTTATATTAGACGAATAACTTGCCAGTACGTTGTCTGTTTTAGACTGTTATATCGTATGTTGCATAAGATTGCTCTCTTTTTCTTAGTTGATCCCACGTTCTTGTTGGTTTCTTTGTAGTGGAGGTGTCACTGTAATCAGTATAAGTACAAGAAGTATTCATGTTGTATATGGGATCTGGTTTTGCAGCTTTCTATAGATTCAAGAGGCCTACTCCTTAATCAAATGTATCAGCTAGTACTATATTCACACCATGACCTGTGCTATCCGGTTGCAATAAGAGAGAGATGGTGTGTTTGTGAATGTCTTCCTTCAAGCAACTTTCTCTCTATTTATAAGAAGATGTCGGCTAGTTTTTTTTCCTTTGTCGATTTGGTTTTCTCCAATTACATCTATTCTTGTTATTGATCCAAATTCATTTACATGATGAGCTTTCTCTAGGGAGATAGTGCATCTACTATTAATGTTAACAAACTAAACAAGCCCACATGAAAGATATAATTTGCTAAGAAAACCAAAGTGATATATGCAATGCATGAAAGAAAGTCTCTAACTTTGAGAAAATGAAAAGGTAACGAACTGTTGTGATCGCTCCTTGAGTAAGGGGAACCAGGCTGATCAAACCCGACACATGCTCGTGCATCGTACTGAGCCTAGGCCTAAACCCTATGCCTCTGTTTTACAGCTCGGATTAAGGGATATGTATAAACCCAACTCACACCCGCAGAGTTGATGCAGGAATAGTCAAAGTTTGGTTGTATCCTAAGATTCTGATTGCGTAAACACCATCACACTATGAGCAATTAAAGAATTAAGGAAAAAGTGTCTTGTCTCCACAAGAAATCATTCTTTATTCATCATATTTTGGTATCAAGTATTGTATATTTAATTTATGTTTTCATCATTATATTAATAAATTATTCAGTTTGTCATATCGTAGAAATCATGGTCCTACAATCTTAATTTTTTAATTTTCGTTATTACACTAACGAAAATACTGATTATTTGTTATTTTTGATAAGAACAGGTATCAAGAACAAGTGCTGATATTTGTTAAAAATATTTTTTTTAAGAACATGTCCATCAATATTCTCAAATCGGTGCCGGGATCGGTTTTGATGGGAATCGAAGAAATAATACGATGGAAAACCATTTGCTTCCTTGAGATTATTCTTGATTTGTTTTAGAATTTTTTCTGAGTTAAAATACTTTAAAATTATTTTTTTCTCACTAATATTGATATTTGTTAAAAATATTATGACAATACGGGTGTTGAAATGAAGAAAGAATTAGGATCATGGATCGATTGTTGTTGACTGTTTCGATCTGAATCAAACTATGGGTTTGTTGAGTGTTTTTTATTGATTTATTAAATTGTAGAATTTAACAAAATTAAAAAGAAAAAAAAATTCTGTCAGTTCTAATATTTGTTTTTGTAGTCTGACTTGCTTAAAGCATTGATTTGGCTTACAATGTTTTCAACTTGTAAAAACGTTCTCTAAATTGTAATTTTTTTTACAAAAAATAATTTACTGCCTCATAAAGGTGATTAAAATAAAACGTTATTAGTCACATTACATATTAATGCTTTGACTTGCTTTACCGATTTTAAGGTTCTGCTCCATATTAATGCTTTTGCATGGCTAAAGATAATTATTTGCTTTAATTACCAAAAATGCTTACCATTTTGATATATTGTTTCAGATTTGTTTTTCTCGAGTAGCAGCACATGTCAGACCATGGAAAAAAGGATTTAAACTTCAAGTATATTGGTGATACCAGAAAAATGATTAGTGGAGTTCTGGTTTTAATCTAGTGGTAATCGAGTTTAAAAGTATTAAAATGTTATAAATATTTCGATCGCTGAGAGATCAAATGATATGGTTGGAAAGAGGTCTGCCACATATGAATCGTTTTCCATAAAAAATATAATGTTGTTGATAATGATCAAAACATTCATATTTTTTTAACGCTTAAAAAAAAGATTGACTAAACCAAAAATGATGAGAAATCTCATATCAAAATGACTGAAACTCACAAGTATATTGTAGTTTCTAAAGTTAATATGGTTAAAAATAATCAAAGAGAGTAGTGGTTTTGATACCACAAATAATATCTTGTAATGATATGTATATTTGCTAAAAAGCAAAATAATGTTTTTTGGAAGAAATTCAAACATACAAGTTGGATTTATAAATCAACTTGAGAGAACTATAAAAATAGTTGTATATAAAATGTGAATTTCTAAGACTGAAATGCATTTTTTAAAAAAAAAAGTTGTAATACTTTTGAAATTCATTTTTATTCACTTAAATCTAAAGGAGTTTTAGATCAATTTTTCTAAACTCTTAAGAGAATTTAAATGCAAATATGCATATTTTGAATTATCTCAAGAAATGTGAGAGAAGTTTTGCTTACCATATAAAGTCATTGGCAAGAGGCCACATGAACTTAGTGATAGTTATCACAATATGATTAAAAAAAATTAGTGTCATGCATTGAGTTTTGTATATAATGGTTAATTGAATCTTGAAAGAAGATGAAAAAAAACCATTAGACAATTGATCTCGACTAATCTCAAGAGATTATGTTCATTATGATGACAACCTAGGATCCTTATATTAAAGGTGTGTCATGAGATTAAATTGTTATATCATCAAGAGGAATGGGTTAAATTCTGTGAATTAAGATGAGGTTTAGCGGTAACTCTACCTAAATGACTGGAAATCCCAAGAAATAGGTTCAAGGAGACAACTAAATCAAACTAAATCTGCCCAATGCACTGTAAGACTTCGGTCTATACTCAGTTCCTAGGATAATTAAATAGTGCTACATATAAGGAATAGAGGATAAGCATTTGCTTTTAATGATTTGTGTCCATTGTTTTGAGATATAAATGGAGTAGTACATGATACTCATCTAAATAAAATTAATGGCAAATCACCTTGTGAATGTGAAATTGGACCGTTTCTAGGAGAATAAAAGAAAAGCTATATTCTTCAAGTTCACTCATGATTAACCAGGACTGTTCACGGCCAAACTGAACAAAACAGAGAACCTAGTTCTGTGAGAGAATGAAATTGTGTTATAGTTATTATCTAGGTTTACATCAAAGCCCGGATGGTTCAAGACATCATGTTCACTACCTGGTCGAGTAAATCCGATAGCTATTAACAATGACTGGTTCAAGGCTAAAAAATGCTACCAACTCATCATGCAATGGATTTTTGTTTGTACTCTCAAAAGGCCTTAGTTGATTCTTTGTCGAGTCTTGTCAAGTCTTATCTAGGAGGTCAAGTCTATCGAGTCATCTAGTGTTTAGAGTCATTTTTATTCATGTGGGGGATTGTTGGAACTATTTTGTGAACATTATGAATAGTATATTCATATGTCAAAAAGAGTTTTATTGAAATGAGAAATAGAGGTTCAATGTGTGTGACTTGAGAAACTTTTATAAAGTAAGAAATACACACACTGGATATTAATTGGATTTAGGGTTTGATTTGTTAGTTGGACTTTATGTTCATTAACTTAATCTTATAAACCAAATATATGTTGATCTTTTATATTGATAAAATATAAAAAAGAAATCCATTTTAAAATATATTATTTATTTGAATTGACCAAACAATAATAATTTTACTCTTTAATTTCTTGGTAAAAATATGAATAAATTTACATAATAATTGACAAGAATTAAACTCTCCATTAGTGCACCATGAAGGTTTCATTTCTTTGTTGAAAATGAACTTTGTGCTTCTCATTATTTTCTATATAAAGGCTTGTTAGCATTATAGAGAAATAGACATTCAACAACAAAAGTTTACTCTCTCCCACTTAGAATAGTTATGCTAGTTTTTTTTATTTATTTTGTATTTGAGAGTACAACAAAAAAATAGGTTCGTTAGCTTCTATTCTGAGTGATGCAGGAATAGTCGAAGTGTGGTTGTATCATGGGATTCTGATTGCGTAAACACCGTCACACTACGGACAATTAAAGAATTAAGGAAAGAGTGTCTCGTCTCCACACGAAATCATTCTTTATTCATCATATTTTGGTATCAAGTATTTTATATTTAATTTATGTTTTCATCATTATATTAACAAATTATTCAGTTTGCCATATCGTAGAAATCATGGTCCTACAAGATCTTAGTAGAGTGTGACATATTTGAAAAGGCTACTCCACAAACTCTTATCTCTCGACATCTTTAAATCTTTTCATTGCTTAGTTCCCTATTCGAAAAATTACCCCTCAGCTTCGAGAATTCTCTAATTAAAAACAATCTTTCCAAACCTAACTTCCACCTCAGTTACACAGAGATCTGTCATAACATCTTAAAATCTGAAGCATAACTCTTCAACCGAATCACCAACTTGAATTAGAAAAGGATAGAGTGAGCTAAACCAATGCAAGGTTCCAGGAAAAGAATACTTGGTGTGTCAACTAAAGAAGAGTCTTTATGGCCTAAAACAAGCTCCAAATAAATGGTATAAGAAGTTTGACTCTTTCATGGCAGATCATAACTTCGAGAAAACCAAGAATGATCATTGTGTATTCATAAAGAGATACGCAAGCGGTGGCTTTGTCGATTTATTTATCTACGTTGATGACATGCTGATTGTGGAAAAAGATCGCGAAAACATATCTACATTGAAGAAAGATTTGGGAAAGTGTTGCAATGAAAGACTTGGGGTAAGCAAAACATATTCTTGGAATGAAGATCACTCGGGACAGACCAAAGACGCTTCTATGGTTATCCCAAGAAAAATATGTTGAAAGGGTGTTGGAAAGATGTTACAAAGCAAAGCTGGTGAGCATTCCACTTGGTGGACATTTCAAGTTAAGTTCGAAGAAAAATCGAACAAGTGAGAAAGAGAAAAAGAAAATGAAGACTACCCCATATGCATCAGCAGTAGGCAATCTCATGTATGCTATAGTGTGCACCAGACTCGACATGCCTATTCAATAGGAGTTTTGAGTAGCTTTTTAGCCAATCCAGGAAAGAGGCATTGGAAAGCAGTTAAGTAGATCCTACGCTGTCTACAAGGCACAATGGAGAAGTGTCTATGTTTCGGCAATGAGAAAGTTGAGTTAAACGGTTACACCGATGCATATTGGGCTAGTAATAAAGATTCAAGAAAATCAATATCAGGATTTGTGACTACCTTTGCAGGGGGAGCTATTTCATGTCAATCAAAGCTACAAAAGTATGTTTCCTTGTCTACCACAGAAGCAGAGTACACCGCAGCAATGGAAGCGTGCAAGGAGATGTTATGGATGAAGAAATTCTTACTTGAGCTGGGAGTAAAGCAAGAAAAGTACAATATGCTATGTGATAACCAAAGTGTTATCCACTTAGCAAAGAACTCAACATTCCGCTCTCGCTCGAAGCACATTGACATTCGGCATCATTGGATTCAAGAAGTTCTTGAAGAGAATCTCATACATCTCAGCAAGGTACACACAGATGAAAACTTGTCAGACTTTATAACCAAGGTACTACCAATCAAGAAGTTTGAAGATTGTTGTCTAAGGCATCGGCATGGTGACGTTTTAAGCTAAATTGGGAAGGAGAAATTTGTTGGGTTTCCCTCTTAAACCCAAGATTAAAACACAATTAAGTCTTGACCCAAGAAGAAGAAGTGTGTAGAAGAAGTTGTGGATAGGATCAAGAGAAGGTTGTAGAAGTAGTTTCACTAGTATAAATAAGAGTGTTTAGTTTACTTGTAAAATTACCCCCACGACAAGCAAAAACAATAATAAAAGAGTGGTATGTTCAGAAATAGTTGTTTATAAGAAAATTATAAATAATTTTCAAATAGAAAACTTTAGTAAAAAATATCTTTCCTAAAATACAAAGGCTATCTTTAACATTAGTTGCCATATTACATTCATGGCTAGAGAGATACCGGATGGACCTCTTGTTGAGTACCAAGCCAAAGGTATGGCTACTCTTGACAAAAAGAAGCATCCCATCCTCTGTAGAGCTCCTCCTATCCCAATGCCGCAAAACCAATACTAATTAAGGTAGAACTTGAGTTGTTCTTAAGCCAGTTTTAGATTTGTTTTGTCCAAGCTCAAAACGTGTGTGTACATGACATGGTGTTTACGTAACTAATTTAAGTAACTATGTATTCTTACTTATCGTACTTACATTTTATATTTTCTTACGTTGAGAAAAGAAAAAGGGTAATGTACAATTGTGATCCCCCAACCCTTATGCCTCTGTTTCTAAACCCAACTCCCACACAGAGAGTAAAAGAAACAGAGTCGCATAGTAATATGTCAGGAAACATAGGAGCAGTGGATAAAAATATACCCACGCTACCAACAGTTAAACCAGGCAACAGTCCAACTCCAATACTTTTGAAGCCTCCACTAGGATTACAAGCTTATGTTACTAAGCTCGCGATTAATCTGTTGTTTTCTTCTCTATATAAAAATATATATTATTCATGATTCCTTCGACGTGGGACGAAGATAATTTGTCGCTATTTTAAACAATATAGATTTCGCTTCCATATGTTGATTATTTGGACTAACCATCTCTTCTATACTTCTATCTAATGAACTTATAATTAAATAATTGACCAAGTAATACAATTAAACACTTTACAATATTAAATAAATTAGGTTAAGACATTTTGTATACAAATTACATTTATGTATCCTAACTTTTTTATATTCTTTTTACATATTATGCAATAATGAAATAATAAATATATATTGAATAACTTAAAAATCAGTAACTGTTACGTATATAACTAACTTGGCGTCCACATGAAAATCAAGCAATCACTTTTTATTTATTAACAATCATTTTATGGCATATAAATCAAAACAATCAATTTATCTATTGTATATAATGTATAATTAAATTTAAATGATATTAATATTAATATATAATATATTTTAATATGTTATCTATTAAATGAAGTTCATAATCATATGGTTTTATGACTATCAACATATTTTATAACGAAGTTTTAAACCCTTGATAAACTTTTAAAAGTGGGATGTTTAATAGTTTTAGTAATTTATAATTATTTTAAAAAACTTAATGCAAAATTCCAAATTAAATATTAAGTTTAAATGAAAAAAAATATTAAGCTCTTAATATTTGTTCAGTGTTTATATATATATATATATATAAACACCTATTAACTAAGACTTTTTACTCATGTGGTTTTAGAATCATTTTTATTTTATTTGTATTTTATTATAGCAATAAAATTAAACTATTGATCCCAAAAGTATATGTGAGACTTTTAACAGTTAGTAATTTATACACGTTTTAAAATTTTCAAAATACAAGATATAAGAAAAAAATGTAAATTTTTATTATATGGTTAATATAATTATGTAATTTATTTTAATAACAAATATTTAAACAAAAATCATAGAGGGTATAAAAATTGTTAAAAATATTTATTATTGAAAATTATTAATTTCCATATATATTTTTATCACATTAGATAACTTCGTAACTTTTATTTAAGGAAATAATAGAGAATAATTTTATAAAATTAATAAATAATTTTATGGTTAGTTTAATGAAAACTATCATTTATATTTAGATGGACTAACTTTTCTCTAAAGACTTTCAAGAATTATTCTCATGATGACACGTGTCATGCCTCAAATGTTATAATGCTTCTCATTTAATATATAACTAGGTGACTACCCGGGCGCATGCGCGGAGTGAAATTTATATACTAATAATCGTTGAATACTAACTTTGATCGTTCAACCATCATGTCATAAGTCTCCGAACGTATAGTCATGGACCGTCAATATAAGGTTGATGAGTAGGGTCATGTTTGTTGATATTTTGTTTTCTTAAACATATTTAATTTACATTGGGTTTCAACGATATCATCTGAGTGCTATAATTCAACATCTCACTTCGATATGAAGAATTGTATTTGTGAAATGATATGATCAAATAACGTTTGAGATCCCCGCTTGGGCGGAATGAATATTAATTATGTATACAAATTATTTACACATATTATTATTTATTTTGTGTTCATTTATTTATTATGCAATAATAAATATATTGAATAATTGATATGTGGGTAACTATTATGTATATAATTAAATTGGAGTAAGCACATAAATAAAAATAATCCTTCTTTTTATTTACAATATTTTTTGTTGGTAAAAAATCAAAATAATTATTTATTTATTTTATATGATATATAATTAAAATTAAATGATATTTACATAGATATATAGTATATTTTAATATAAATATTTATTAATTGAGGTTTCATACTCATATAATTTTATTAAAATTTTTATATTTGTTGTAACAATAATATTATTTTAATTAATATGATTAATTGTTAATTGAAGCTTCCTATTCAATGCAAATTTCAAAATTAACATGTTTATGTACTTTATATGATATATATTTAATTTAAATGATATTGAATATATATATATATATATAATCTGAATATATATATTAAATGAGATTTCATATTTCTATAATTTTATGATCATTTGTATTTTGTTATAACAAAATAGTTAAATTATTGATCACAAAAATTTCAATATGAATTTCTTAACAATCTTATAATTTATAATCGTTTTAAAATTTTCAAAATGTAGCATATAAGAAAAAAATATCCTCATACATGCCAATCAGAACTATCTTCTACTAAACCGCTCTGCTCTGCGCATTCATAACTACAATCAGAATTATTTCCAACTACATCCGTAACATCAATGTTTCTTTTTTCTTTTTTTTTCTGTAAAATCATTATCAACGAAGGCAATGTTTTATACAAGACGAATAACTTCCCAGGACCACGTCGTCTACTGCATGGTTAGTCGATGCCACGTTCTTGTAGAGTTTCTCTGTAATTAACGTGTCACTGTAATTAGTAATTCAGTACAAGATGCAAGATGCAGTCATGTGTGTACATCACGAACGAATGTTATCTTCTGGTTCGGCTTTGGATTCTACAATATACAGATCAATCAAAAGACATAAAAACAAGTCTGGAAACTTCTTCTAACAGTTTGAGATTCATACACCTAAAAACGAAAGACATAAACCAAATCTGCTTTCACTCATATGCTTCTGTTTCCTTTTTTGTATAATATTTTAACTTTAATATATGGCTTAGGTGAAACCCGCACATATACGTGAAAAGGTTTTATATGCAGATTGGTCCTCCCTAGTCAGTTTAACTAGTGAAGCGATGCATGAAAGTTTGTTTTACTTTAAGAAAAAAATGGTTGAAATTATTCATATGTTGCTATATTTGTTTTCTTTCCTGGGATTTCAACAACTTATAGCTCAAGAATGTTAGCAAAAACAAAACAAAGTCTGGTGTCAAACTTTGTGTAATATGATCGCTTTTGTTTGCTTTAATGATCTAAGCATCCCAGATGAAAATCGATGTTTGTTTAAACAACGAAAAGAGATTTATATGCAGAGAGGTAAAATACAAAAAAAGGTAATCGTTCAATCATGATCACTCCATGTGTACAAAGGAACCGCAGCATAAGCCTTACATCCTCTCCGGGTGTAATGGCAGTTAACCAGACACAGACCTGTTACGGCTTGGATCAGGGACGGGCCAGTCCCACACGCAGCCATTCTTTCAGCTCCAAATAGGGATGGGTGATCCCGGGAGAGGTTGAGTCGGGAAGGCTTACGACAAGGATCAGGAACCGGGGTTAGTATGAACTGATGTAGCAAAATCTACGATAACACAAGGATCTTATTTAATCTAGGAATACCTAAGATCATTGTTTTCTTAAATTCGTTGAGAACACCAATGTTCTACCGAAAACAAGGAACAAAAGAGAAAACTCTCAAATTTAACTAGATTCGTTAATTCTAAGAACATCCGGCAACTAGGGTTTGTGAATACTCTTCACAGTGCTTAATCAAGAGCTTTTTAGGGTTTGAGAATATTGTTCTCAGTGGTTTATACAAAACTCTTTAGAAAAATTCCTTTTATTAATCAAATCATCAACTACATAAAACAACAGTGTTCTAAAAATCGGTCTAGGCGGCGCCTAGGCCCCCGCCTAGTCGGCAAATCGGTCATGAGTGAAACGATTTTTTCAAATCAATTTTCTGAAAAATCGCTCTAGGCGTTCAAAAAATCGGCTTAGGCGCCCGCCTAATTAATAAAACTCTATAAAAAGCCTAGCGATTTTTAGAACATTGACAATAGTCTAAAAACTATATATAAGAAAGTCACAGAAAACTTAAAACATTAAAAGATAATTATCTAAATTTAAAATAAAAGATAAGATATTTAGAAATATTCCAAATATTTATATGTATCATTCTTTCCGGATTGGAGAATATTCGTCCATGAATCTTAACCGTGGTCTTCAATTTCAAAATCTTAAAAACTTGAAATCTTCACGTAAATTCTTAATTTTGTTCGACTATTCCAATAATATTCTTCATATAACTTCATCAATGCAAGTAGCTTTATGAGATCCACGTACTTCATATTATGATGAAAAGTTGAATCCCTTAATGGGTCTTCTTTTCCAAAAGCCCAACTGGCAACATGAACCTCCAAACCATTTCCGCAAACGTTTTCTTATTTCTTATTATTATTGACTAGAGGCTAGGTGTAACACCCGCGTTCCGCAGTCTAAGCTGGAACAGTCCAGGAACGGGTTTATCTAGACTAATCAGACGAGATAGTCAGTTTTGGACTTGTCGTCTGGATAGTACGGGTCGGTTTAGGACAAGGCAGTTAAACTTATCATCCGAGATCAGTTAGTCTATTAATGGACTGATTGATATACGTTTTGGTGGGAACGATTACTGAGCCAAACATATACTGATAAGCCAAGTGAATGGCGGGAACAATTATCTGGCGGTTACTGGATGGTTACCAGAGTGGTTACCAGGGCAGTTCCAGAGTAGTTAGTGAACTTGTTAACTGACTAGAACGGTTACTGGGTTCTGGAATTGCCAAGGCAGTTATGGAAATGCCGGGAGTTAAGTAAAAATAACCGACCAGGAGCAGTTATGGAGAAGTTATGGAGCAGTTACGGGACAGTTATCCGGTACGGTTATTAGGCAGTTCCAAGTGGTTATTGGAATGTTTAACCGACCGGGAAGGTTACTGGATCAGTTATTGAGCAGTTAATAAACTTCTTAACCGACCATAAACAGTTATCATAGGGATGAACTGTCAAGATATGGTTCTGGAAAGTAACCGCTAGTGGACGGTTATGAGCTGTTAAGGAGGACAGTTTTGAATCGGTTCTGGACAGTTAATAAATTGTCACTTGACAGTTGGCCGAGGGAAAGAAACTGCCATGAGTAGTTCGGACTGTGTAACTGCTACCGAGCGGTTAAGGCGGTTGTGCCGAGAAAGAGAAAACCGCATGTCCATTTTTATAAGGGATTATCATGAATCCTGAAAGGGAGAAATATCAGTTTCTGGACTGAAAAATTAACTGTTGTGTGGCGGTTATGACCTGGATGGGAGAAAGGGTAGTTATGGGCGGTTAAGGCTAAGGAGTAACCGCCAACTCCCTATATACTGATTTTCGTGGACAAAGGAATGGGGAACTCTATTTTCTTCCATGGTTCCTTGACAGAAAAATACAGAGAAATACATAAACTGGAGAGAGAGACAGAAGAGGGGATGAATGGCCGATCATGAAGGGGATCTATATGCCACGGCGCTGTTCTGATGGTGTACTGGTCTGTCCGTGAGGAGGGGTCACACTCCCTGGAACATAACACGAGTTATGGGGAAAACAGAGGAAAACCGAGATAGAAAAAGAAGAACTGATCAGAAGTGAGAGAGACATGGACGGAGTGGGACGGTCTGAGTTTCAGTGGGATTGCTGGTTAGTATGTGTTTGATCGTTTCGGGAGAAGTGATATTGGGTTTGTGATTGCAGACAGACTGATTGGTTCCTTTCCTTGACGATCAGAGAGAGAAGCGATGGTTTTACTTGTGCACTGATTCGCGTCTGGTTCTGACGGAAGTTCCATAGTAGATCGAGAGACAGAAGCAGTTGACTGGCGGTTATACTACATGTGGGTCTGAGTTTGATCATAGAGCAATCCGGATTGAGTTTGGGTGCGATCATAACTGTATTCTGGTAAGGATTAGGAAGTCTGGGATGAGGATCGACTGAGTCTGTGGTACAAATTGTTGCATGGTAAATCGGCTGGGTTCAAGGCATCGACAGCATGCAATGGACTGGATGATATTGGACCAAGAGGAAACTGTTTCTGTTCTGATGTTTGGATCGATAGGGAACTGGCTGAAGATCGAGTGTGTGGACTGAGATTACTGTCCCTGAGATGAGGAAATCGAGAACTTCAACTGTACTGGGTACATAAGGCCGAGAGACTTACCTGATAAAGGCGACTGATAAATTGATGGCAGTCTGGCGGAGTTAGTGTCACCAATATGGACGGTGATGAGTTATGATATGATATGAGGGCCATGGGCCGAACTGAGTCATGTCTGATCAGTGTGTGATCAGTGACTAACTGTAGAGTGTTAGTGTGACTAGCATTCTGATTGGTACTGGATGGCTCTAATGAGACTGAGCCATCTCTCATGTGTTATTTGGTCATGTGGGGATGGTTGGTTGAGTGACTAAGGAACAAGGGGATTCGGTTGAAGTCTGAACGAGCTAAGCTGGATAAGGGAGCATGAAGACATCACAGACGGAGCATATGGATGAATGAGCAGTCAGACAAGCGCCAGTGCAATAAGGTACTTGTTTAATTATACTGCCAATCATAGTGACTTGCTAAGTTCCTGGATTAAACTTAGCGAATACTACATATTGAACTGAATCTCACAGAGGAAAAATAGATAAAAATACTAAGTATAGGCACAAATCCAAAAAAGACCATGTTTGGTCGAGGAAGGCGGCCCACAGACGTACCGACAGTAAAGAAATCTCGGTCATGGTGTAACACTAGGCTCCGTGCAAGCGCGGGTTTGGTTTTTTAATTTATTTGGTCTCCTGAAGTAGGTAAAACCGTAAAAGTGAGGAGCTTAGTATATAATGGTTGTGGTGTTTTGTGCTAAAGAGTGTATGTCAATGGTCTATATGTTTTTTTTTTTGTTGGGATTGTGATCTACTGATCTTATGTTGCATTTGTCTAGTTATTGTCATTGCTTTGTGTTTTTTCGTTCGTGTGTTTACTTTGGTAAAAACCCTTTTTGGCGTACAAAAAAGTAGTGGCTCTGGATCATAAGTTTAGAAGACTGAGCTAACACTAAAGTCTAAAAAATGAAAGTTAAAATCCTAAAGGTTTGGCACATAAGGCCGTAGCCCATGGAATCTGTAACTAAATTCAGATAATTGTTTTTTTAAAACAACTAAAGATGGAAGAAAGAAAAAACATAAGAATTATTTAAAAAGGTACAAAAGCAAAGTGAGGATGACGGTTTGTTGTAGTTGAAACTATCACTAACTGGGAGTGTTGTGACCAAACATTTAAAAACGTAAGATGAAGGGAGTGTTGGGGTGGAAGCTAACCTCCTCAAGAGCCTGTGTGGCTGCATCTTTCTTGGTGAGTTATGTCATCTCTGTGTCAAAAACCACAAACGTAGCACTGTCTTGACAATCATCAACAGCCAACTCAACACTGAACCTAGTAAAAAATGAGTTAAGTGGGGACGTAAACTGAAACTTTCGTATTGCTTAAGCTATGATATAGTATCACTGTTTTGTACCTGATCACCCCGCTGATGTTTGGTGAAACACAACAACTGCACTGGAGCGAAGTACCGGATTTGTCCTGCAGCAACCAACACAAGAAACATAGAACCAGCCATTTTGCTAAAGGAAATCAACTTCATGCGTCTTTATGGAGAGAACAGAGTAAACATTAGGTGGGGCAATTTTTAGTCACATATTATGATGAAAGAGTTATAGTAACCTGATCGGTTACTCGGAGAGGTACGTGGGAAAGTATCTAATCAACTAACCTACTCCCAAAATCATGGTGTTACTTAATCGAGGGAGTGTAGGAAGCCTAGGTCTCAGAGGAAGACGAAGAGTAGACATGCATGTTTGTCTCGGGTTGACGAAAGCTTCAAATGGGCTTCAACCTCACTTCACGTTTGTTGATGATGTATAAAATGAGTTTGCTATTGGGCTGTTGAAATAAATTATAAGACCCAAAACTTAATAAACAAAAGCATGAGAAAATGACATAAAACATGATTATGATACAATATGTTTGTTTCTGTGGGTCTCACTTAACTGAGAAGTGCTAAGGTGGACACCAAGAGAGAAAATTGTACTATTATATATATGATTTATAAAAGAGAAGTTTTGCTTTCTAAATCCTTGTTTTCGGTTAGATCATTGGTGATCTCAAGGCATTCAAGTTCGTAGACTGTTTGGGGCATTCTCAAACCAAACAACCGCGTCTACACCTACCAGTTACTATATCAGTTGAGGTTACTACCGTCACAAACGTTTCATACCTTGCAATAAGACTACAAATGCAGTACAAGTTTCCCGCATCTTCTTCCGAGATATTTATCGCCTTCATGGCCTTTCGTTGTCTATAGTTTCCGATCACGACTCATGGTTCATTAGTCATTTTTGACGTTTTTTGTTGAAACTTCTCAAAACAAGCTTGAATATGAGCTCCGCGTATCACCTTCAAACAGACGGTCAGACGGAGGTAGTCAATCAATCGTTGGGCAACATGTTACGTTGTTTGGTCGGTGATAATGTTCGGTCATGGGATACAAATGTCACTTTGAAGGTTTAAAATGTTAATCGAAATAATTCAAAGTTTAAAATGTCAGTGTGTGCCGCTTTCAAAGTTTTTTATGCGATTTTCCCCAAATAATGCATTGGTAACTAAAATTTTATATATTTTTAATAAGTGTGAAAATTCTAAAATATAATTTTTTTTGGAACAGAGAGAGAGTATTATTCTATTATCTTTCAAACTTCTTTTTCATCTTGTCAAAGATGCACAATGCAAAAATTAGATGCATGTGCTTGCATTAACGTCGAGTGCATTAGAGTTGCGAAATAAGGAGATAACACGAGATCTGCATAGAAAAATATATTCATGTTTGCAAGGGATAGTGCAAAAAATACTAGAATAAGAACAATGTTTTAGGGATTGTTCTTGGACATTGCCATTGTTGAATTCAATTATTTTTGTTTAATACATATTCAGAAATCAGAATGATCATCTTTCTTTCTTTAGGACCTTAGACATGGAGTGATAGTTGATCTGCTGTGGAGCAGTTTCATATATCTAGTCCAAAAATGTATTTAAAATAGGTTTTATGAAATTACTAGATTTAAATGGCGGATATATATTTTGTTTTATTTTCTTAAATAAATAATTTTTTTTAAATTTTGTAATTATATTTGTGTTTAATCATTTATCAATAATATAAAAAATTAATATTATTAATATAAAACAGTAATACATGAGTAATAATAGGTGGACCAAATATTTATCAATAGGTCATGATCCTATTTTAATAGAATAGATCATCATTGTAATAAAATTAGAGATTATATGACAAATGTAATTGTTATCTAGTATTAAAAAAAAGGGTTAAATGCTATAATGGACCACAAGAGGTCAAAAAATTCTGTAATGGACCCCCTTATATTTAAATAAAAAAAAAGAAACAAATTTAAATCGAAAATAAAGTAAAAGACAAATTTAACTAAAAAAATCTTCTTATTTACCGACCCGGACCACTAACCCGGTCCAACCCTACCCGCCCGACTCGTGTAACCCTAAATCCCCAATTTCTATTTTCATTCCTCGATTTCTACGGACCTAAACTACTCCACTACCCCGATCCCGATTTCATCTCATCCTCAACTCGATCTTAAACTACTCCACTACTCGAAATCAAGTATCAAATCCTTATCCCTCTCATTCTCAACTTGATTTTGTGTTCTCTTACATTCGAAAATGTCACCAAAAACTCGATTCACCGCAAAGAAAATGGAGGAGGAAGCGTCGGCGACGAAGAACTGTAACTCAGCGGCGAGGAAGAAGAAGGATGCGGCTAAGAAGAAGAAAGCCGCCGTGAGGAAGAGAGAAGTAGCAGCGAAGAAGAAAAAAAATGCTGCGAAGAAAAGGGAGATTGAAGGCCCGACAAAGAAGAGGAAGCTAGATGGTGGTGTCGAGGGTGGATCCTCCTCGAATCCGACCAAACGGACTCGAAACCGGGAGAAAGAAACCACACCAGTAACGGAATTGCCTTCTCAGCCTGATAGTGAGGCTACGACAAGCATACCACTTCCTAATCAGCCAACTATTGAACCTGAATCCCCACATAATCCAGTGACCTCGCTTTCAGGCTCTTCCAGAAAGAGTCCTTCTCATGTCGAAGACAATGACGAGGAGATTGGGTCTAACAACAGAGAGGATCATCCCAACATAGATCTACACATACCTGAGGCAGGGAATGACAATGTCCCACAAAGAACGGTAAACAACTAAGTTTCAAATGGTTTTGGAAATTATTCGAAATTGGTTGATTATTGATACAGTTTAACTAAGATATTGTGGTCGTAAGAATTGAACAAAATTGTGTAAGTAGTACAACTTAGTGATTTTAAAAAATATAACTTGCAAAACTATGTGAAGTTTAAATATTGTAACTAGTGCAACTAATAGAGTGAAATATGTGTAACTCGTACAACTAAAGAGACTGAATCTAGTGTAAGTAGTACAACTACGTGTTAATTTTCTAGTGTGACTGGTACAAATAGATAATTATTATTAGTGTAAGTAGTACAACTTAGGTAGTTTAAATAGTATAACTTGTTTACTAGATGATGTTTTTCGTATTATTAGTGAAACTGGTACAACTAAGTGATTTTCTATTGTATTAAATTTATTAGATGGTGTTGTTATTGTAAAACTTAGTGAGTTTTTAAAGTATAACTTGTACAACTGTGTGGAGTTTAAATAGTGTAACTAGTACAACTTATATAGTGAATCTAGTATAACTAATAATACTGAGTGATTATCGTATAACTAATGGTGTCATTGTGGTATAACTTGTCTAAATGGTACAACTACCAGTTGATTTCTATTGTGACTAGTACAACTAGAGAAGTATTATTAGTGTAAGTAGTACAACTAGACGGTGTTGTTGTCGTATTATTAGTCAAACTGGTATGAGTAAGTGATTTTCTGTTGTATAAATCGGTTATTTAGATTGTCTAATAATTGTTTGTGTTTTGTTTCAGGTTGTGGATGAGGATATGGCCGTAGAACCAATGAGACCTAGTGGTTTTTTCTTCAAGCCGAGTGATTATGGAAAGGTTTGCAAGCTCTCCACAAGGTGCCACCAACACAAATTTATTGAGATGATTAAAGGGTTTGAAGAGTCAGAGAAAAATTGGTTCAAGAACCACCCTCAGTTCAAACATTTATTCCACATGGATTGTTCCCCTACGAGAAAGGTGATGGGAATGTGGATGTTGCTTCTCCGTACAATGACTACGGAAAAGGGTCAACAAGTTTGGTTTGGAGTGAATGGTGTTCCAGTTAGATACTCTATCAGGGAACATGGCGTACTCTCTGGTTTATACTGCCACAACTACCCAGAAAATTATCTGAGCAAAGGGAGTATGAGGTTTGCGAATCGGTATTTTAAGATTAAGGAGAAGAAGACTAAGAATCAGAAGGGGAAGGAAAAGGGTCTGAGAGTGACACAAAAGGATGTGGAAGCGAAGCTTAGCACGATGAAGGCTGATCGTAGTAACGACCGTCTAAAGATGGCGGTTCTTTACTTTTTGACCACAGTTCTGAGAGGAAGGTCAAAAGTAGGACACCCCATTGAGCCTTTCCTTCTCCAAGCAGTAGATGATCTGGATTTTTGCACCGACTTTCCATGGGGCCGTTTGACGTTCGATGATTGCATTAAGGAGATTTTCCATTTGAGGGATCATTTCAGTGATGGGATGCCAGACAATCCGAGTTGGATATTTCCTGGCTTTATTAACCCTTTGGAAGGTATATATTAGTTAATTTTTCAGAAGCATATTTGTTATAATATAACTAATATGATTGTTTGAAATGATATGCAGATATTGGCGTTTGAATGTATCCCTGTACTTAAGGAAAAATTCAGAGAGCCTGTTCGAAACAGTCTGGTAGATTGCCCAAGAATGTGCAAATGGAGGTACAAGAAGACTGGCACTACAGGATTTGCATTGGACGAGATTTATCGGGCACTTGGAAAAACAAAGGTAACAGATTATAGGTGTTGTTTGTGTTATTTTCTTAGATTTAAGTTCATTGTTAACTTAAAGTGTTATTTGTTGTTGTTGTTCATATTTCAGGTGATTACCAGTCGTGTGATACCAGAAGGATATGAAGTAGACCTCTTGTACAATATCATGGATGAAGGGGATTGGGAAGACGTGGAGCTAGTAAATGATTCGGATACCCAAGACCTAGCTGTCGACAGTTGGAACAAGATCATTATAGAACCCGAGGGGAAAATATTTTGGGAGGATCTCTTCGACATGGATGTGAGAACCCGACTTACCACACATGAAGAACCCGAGCCTGAAGGGTTCACCGAAAGACATGAGGAAGCAAGGGAAGCAAGGGTGTGTGAGGAACCCGAGGCAGGTTTTGAGAGTTTAAAAGAATTGGAAATGAAGTTGACAAAGAGAATGGACGAAGGATTTGCTTTGAGGGATGATACAATTTGTCTTTTGGCAGCAAGAGTAAAGGAGTTGGAAAAAGAAAAGAATGAACGAGAAAGAGGTAATTGGTCATTCCAGTTTGAAACAGGTGGAAGTTCAGGAGAAAGAGGTAATTGGTTTTGAAAATGCTTTTGGCAGATAAGTGTATTTATTTTGGTTTTGAAGTGATATTTGTTTAGGTTTTGTAGTAGATAATGCTGGTGAGGAGGCTCATATAATGGCTGAGAAGGAGGGTGAGGAAGGTGATAAAGAGGTTGAGGAGGAGGGTGACAAGGAGGGTGACAAGGAGGGTGAAAAGGAGGGTGAGGAAGGTAAGGATTTGTAGTATAAGTAATTCTTTTAGGCATAATCTAATGTGTTGTTTTGTCTTGTAGATGACGCTGAGGAGGATTCGCCATGTACACTTCAAGTCATGGTAGAAGCGGCTGAGAAACTCGAGAAAGAAGCGGCAGCGGCAGCAGCTGAGAAAGCTGAGAAAGAAGCGGCTGAGAAAGCCGAGAAAGAAGCGGCTGAGAAAGCCGAGAAAGAAGCGGCTGACAAGGCTTCTGCTGAGAAAGCCGAGAAAGAAGCGGCTGAGAAAGCTGAGAAAGAAGCGGCTGACAATGCTTCTGCTGAGAAGGCTACTGATGAGGCGGTTGGAAATGAAGAAGCTGCTGGAGATGAAGAAAATGCTGGAGATGAAGAGGCGGAAGAGGCGGTTGGAGATGAAGAAGCTGCTGGAGATGGAGAGGCGGTTGGAGATGAGGAGGCAGTTGGAGATGAAGAAGCTGTTGGAGATGGAGAGGCGGTTGGAGATGAGGAGGCAGTTGGAGATGAGAAGGCAGTTGGAGATGAGAAGGCGGTTGGAAGGCCTAAGAGGTCTCATAAACCATCTCGTTCAGTTAGATCTCCTTATCAACGAAACTGATAGCTATTTAGAATAGCTTTAAAACTATGTTCCTTTATATTTTAGACTTAAAACTTATGTTCCTTTTGGTGTTAAACTTAAAACTTATGTTTCTATTAGTGTTGGTTTGTAGAAGATTTGTGTTTAGTTAATGATCAGGTATTTTGGTTTAACTAATAATACAAGTACAACTACGCAATAATATTTAAAAATGGTACAACTAGTATACCTTGTCTGACCAATAAAACGTAGTTTTACCAGTAATACCAGTAATACTTGTCTGACCACTAAAACGTGATACACATTTAAAACGTGATACACATTTAAAACGTAATGCACATTTAACTCAATACAAAATGAATTAACATAGTTGTACTAGTGTTATAGTTGTACCAATATGTACATAGTTGTACTAGTTTTTAAGTTGTACCCGCTTGTGCATAGTTGTACTTTGATAGTAAATTCAAAATATATTAGTTGTACCACATAATAAATAAATTTAACTGAGTTGTACCACTTACTTATGTTTACATTCTTTTGCCCGGATCCAATGAAAAAAAAATGTTGTCAAAATACACATCATGGATGTTTTCGAAAAATTATGTGGACAAGTAAGTTAACAAGTCTTGAAAGTATAAGGTAAATAATGCAAACTTATGTAATGGTGATAGAAATGACCAAAAAAAAAAGCAACACACTCAAAATATTTAAGAAACCTATTTAAAAACCATAATGAGCCTATTTAAACACATACCAACACATCAACACACTCAAAATAATAAGAAACCTATAATAATATTTGTAATACCTTGTCTGACCAATAAAACGTAGTGTTACCAGTAATACCAGTAATACTTGTCTGACCACTAAAACGTAGTTTTCCTAGTTATATCAGTAATACTTGTCTGACAACCAAAACGTAGTTTTCCTAGTTATACCAGTAAAACTTAAGTGGTCAATAGAACATAGTTTGCCTAGTTATACCAGTAATACCTTACAAAAGCAACACACTCAAAATAATTAAGTAAGACTTATTCATCGTTGCCACTTCCATCTTGGCCACTTCCATCATTTCCACTTACATCGTTTCCACTTTCTTCGTTGCCACTTACTGTTGAATGCTTCTTCTTTCGCTTCCTCTGATATTCTCCTGCAGATGGAAATCTAGTTACTTGTTGTCTTCCTTTCTTTTTCTCCACAAACGGAGGGAAGACAACCTTAGATCGAATTTCGTCAGGAACTTCCCAGGATGAATGATGAGGCACTGGATATATTGTCCTGTATATGCCAGAGTCCACTGCTCCAACCAGTAATACTTGGAAACAATAATCTTCATCTTTTTCTCCTCGCTTAATGATGGCAGCAAGTGCATGAACACAAGGGTACCGGTCAATATCAAAACACCTACAGTAACATGTTTTGTTGATCAAGTCAACAAAATACCCTTCCCCGTCCCGGCCAATCACATTGTAGTGACGTTCAAATGTGTTTAACTCGACCACCTTCAGCGTTTTTGCAATCGGATACATGTTATGCAATATATGATGCACATGTGGGACTAGTATCTGCGTCTCAGGTACACGCAAAGATACTTGTCGGTATTTGTTAAACCATTCTATAATCTTTCCCATGATCTCATCCACCATTGGCAACAAAGCATATTTCCTTTGTTCGTTTAAAACACCATTGAGAGATTCAACAGTGTTCGTTGTGTCTATGTTGTACCTTTCTCCCGGAAATTTACATCTGGCCCATTTCGTCTCATGAACACTGTCATCCAAATAGACGGCGGCTTGAGGATACTTTCTTCTGAAATCATTATAGGATTTTCTAAATACCACCTAAACTTTTTGGCTACCACAGATTTCGTATCATTACTGCATGCTCCTTTCACATTAGTAGACAAGTGATACATGCAATAACCATGAATCGCCAATGGGTAGACCTCGTGTACTGTCTTGATGATGCTTTGGTTTCTATCAGTACAAAATACTAGCTGAGGATCATCCGGTATCAAATTTTTCAGCGTAGTAAAAAACCACGTCCAACTTGCATTTTTCTCACCATCTACTACCGCAAAAGCCAGGGGATAATGATGATGATCTGGATCCTGAGCACTGGCAATAAGAAGCACATCTTTATACACGCCACTCCGGTGAGTTCCATCCATAATTATCACTTTACGCATAACCTTAAACCCTCGATGCAAGCTCCAACTGCAAAGAACATGTACTTAAAACGGTTTTGCTCATCAACTTCTAATCGTGTAACCGTACCAGGATTCAGTTGTTCCAGCATAAACAAGTAAGATGGAAGTCTAGCAAAACTCTCAACTGGGTCACCACTCACATCATTCACTGCTTTATTTTTTCCTCTCGAAGCTGTTGAATACAAAACCGTAGCACCCAATCTGTTACGAACTAATTCTATGAGAGCCTTCAGAGGGAGAGTCTTGAATTGGCCGGGATAATCAGCGTGCACCACAGATGCGACCAAGCTTGGTGTTCCTCTTTTCCCCTTCTTGGTTCCACTTGCACTTGTTCGAACGCACGTATGAGTCTTTCTATATGCTCTAATTGGGAAAAATTAGACTTCTTGAGTTTTGCAGCTCGTAAATACCAGCAGCAACCAACCGCACGACATTTCAATACGTAAACCCAAGGCTTTGATTTCACTATGTCAACCTCAAAACAGTTAGTATGCATAGCTTTGTCCACTAAATCCTTAACTTCTTGCTTAGTCTCAAATTCTTGATGCAAGATCATTTCAAAGCCATCATCGCACTCAAGATTTACAATTGTTTCTACAACAGCTGTAAGAGCCTCCATATCATCCATTTTGTCACCCTCTTCGTTGATTTTCTCATGCTCGTACTCTTCCTCTTATTTATGAGGAACAATTGCTAACTCCTCAACTCCAACCATACCTTCATTAGCTCTGGCATCACTCAGAATTTCCTCATTCATAGAAAACACCTCGTTACTCTGGTTTTCCGAGATGATTTCCATAAGCTTCACATGTAAGACACCACGCCGGTTTTTCTTATCAACTTCCATTAAATATCCTAAAACGTCTTCATCGTCCAAGATATAACAAGGCCTCTTATTATCCAATACCAACGGAAAGTAACTTAGGTGAACCTTGGTCACATATATATCGATCTTCATTTTCTTTCATATTCTATCAACCAAGTCAGAATAAGTAATCTCCTCATAACTTCCCTTCATCACTAAAGTAGAAATATGTCCTTCTTTCTGATTCCATCGAACTTCATTACCCACATTTGAATAATTTCCCCCATTATCAAAATACATCACCACACGTCGGCTATTGTCCATAATTTCTGAAACATAATAAAAACAACATTAACACAGAGTAGTTGTACCAGTTATACTAAATCAGTAATCACAGTTATACTACTATTACCAGTTTGACTACTTTACGTGTTACACTATTTACAGTTATACTACGTTGACTTGGCAGATTACTATAAGTTATACTAATTGTACCAATACACATATTCAATTTGTTACTTTCAGTTGTACTATGTGTACCAGTTGTAAGTTTTTTATTAAAAATATCAGTAATACTACATCAATTGTACCAGTAAAACAGGTTGATAACGAGTTTTGTCAAATAAGTCATACCCGTTGTACCTTTGTGAAAAATGATTTATTCTAAAATTTTGCATTATACTTTAATAATTTTATATTAAACCTTAGAATCTTACTCATTACGTTTACATACCTATTAAATGACTCAACCGAGATAAACAACAAAAAAATGATTGAGACAGAGAAGATTGATAGAAAGAGAGAGAGAGAGAGAGAGAGAGAGAGAGAGAGAGAGAGAGAGAGAGAGAGAGAGAGAGAGAGAGAGAGTAAACTTAACAAGCGGTTGCAGAGGTTGCAGAGCCAATGAGGACGCACATGTGCTGTTTCTCGGTGTCCTAAGCTGTCAAAACCCTTTGAGAATCAAAGAAAATCGTTTTGTGGATGAAGAAATGAAGAAGAGAGGTTTGGTTGTTGAAGCTCATCAATTTCAGTCCTTTTGGTGGTTGAACACAATTTGAAGAAGGAGAGAGTGATTAAAGAGGCTGTGTGGGACCAATGTGATTCGAGAAAAGAAGGGAACTTGAGAAGGAGGGAGAGAAATCAACGGCTAAGATTATAACGTGAGGAAACGATCCAACGGCCCTGGTTCTATTTTCATTAATGGCAATCTTTGTAAAAAAAAATTTCCTTCTCATCTAACGGCTAAAATTATAACAGAATATTTAGATCTAATGGTTGGCATTCCTCCCTTCTTTAAAGACATTTTCGTAATTTAATCATCACTTGGCCCATGTAGATTAACTTGGGTTGTTGTAGATTATTTTCTCACCATTTGGACCATTCTAGATTAAAGTC
>CAJHQQ010001034.1:0-121836 GCA_905132885.1 Moricandia moricandioides
TCAGGGAACTTCTCTGCCAAGGTCAAACAGATACTCCCCACGTTGCTTCATCGGTATGTTGACCCGTCCACTGTACAAGCACCATTGTTGCTGCTCGTCCTTGTCGCTTCACCATTTTACGGCTCGAGAATTGACGCCGGTTTCTTGACATAGTCATCGGCCACAATGGAAGGTAGTTGTGTAGAAACAGACACATCACCTACAACCTTTTTCAACTGAGATACGTGGAAAACAGGATGTACCCTTGTCTCAGTAGGAAACCGAAGCTTGTATGCTACCTCACCCATCTTATCAACTATACAATAAGGACCAAAGTATTTGGGAGCAATCTTCTCATTCGATCGTCGCACCACTGTCTGTTGACGATACGGTTGAAGCTTGACATAGACCCAATCACCTATCTGAAAACTCCTCTCAGACCTATGTAAGTCAGTCTGTTGTTTCATCCGGTGCTGTGCTCGTAGCAAGTGAAACTTTAATAACAACAACATTTTCTCCCGATCCTCTAAACACTTTGCTACCACCTGAACTTTTGATTCCCCCGGAAGATACGGTAGGTGCACTGGTGGAGATTGGCCATACACAACCTCATACGGAGTTACTTGAGTTGATGTATGATAGTTAGTGTTGTACCAAAATTCCGCCAACGGTAACCATTTGCTCCACATAGCCGGTTTATCACTTGTCATGCATCTAAGATATGTTTCAACACACCTATTGACAACCTCCGTTTGTCCGTCGCTCTGAGGATGATAAGCCGTTGACATGTTGAGAGAACAGCCTTGTAATTTGAATAACTCTTGCCAAAAAATCACTAAGGAAAACTGTGTCTTTGTCACTGACTATTGACCTCGGGAAACCATGGAGTTTGTAGACGTTATCCAAAAATGCCTGAGCAACCGATGCCGCTGAATAAGGATGAGCCATTGCCATAAAGTGAGCTGCCTTACTCAGACGGTCTACTACCACAAAGATGACTGTTTCCCATACGATGGTGGAAGACCATCGATAAAATCCATTGACACGTCCACCCACACAGCTTCTGGTATTGGTAAAGGTTGTAGCAACCCTGGAGAAGCAGCCCCATCATATTTACATTGTTGACACACTCTGCAGTTACGTAGATAGGCTTTGAATGTCGCGAATCAATCCCTTCCAATAAAACAACCCTTTCACTCTCTGTCTTGTCACCTCGCGACCGGAGTGACCTCCCTGACTTGAACAATGTAGCAACTCCAAAATCATGTTTTTGATTTCTACTACCTCTGGAACTACTATCTTGCTTCCCCTTCTCAAAACATTATTGTTCCATGAGTACTTCTTCACTGCAGACGGGTCTTTTTTTAGCTTCTCAATCAACTCTTGAACTCTAGGATCACTGACATACGCTTCTTGTATCTTTGTTAGTAGATCACAGTCTAGAACTGACATCGCCATGTGCAAAATCTCTGCTCCTTCCACTCGAGACAAAGCGTCTGCCGCTACATTATCCTTCCCCTGCTTATATTGAATCTCATAGTCAAACTCAAGAAGCTTGGGAAGCCACTGTTGCTGTATCGGAGTGTTCAGTCTTTGTTCGAGTAAATATTTCAAACTCCTCTGATCTGCCTTTATAATGAAATGGTTAGTGAGAAGATAATGTCTCCATTTCTGCACAGCAAACACAACCGCGAGAAGCTCCTTTTCATATATTGAAAGGTTTAGTTGCTTGCCCTTTAAGTGCCTGCTGATGTATGCCAGTGGTCTCCCTTCTTGCATAAGCACTGCACCAATCCCTTCTTTACATGCATCCGTTTCAACCACAAATGGTAAGTCAAAACGTGGTAACGCTAAAACTGGTGCAGAGCATAATGCCTTCTTCAGTTTGATAAATGATTCTTGTGCCTCCTCATTCCATCCGTAAGCATCTTTCTTTGTCAGAGCTGTCAATGGTCTAGCTATGATACCGTAGCTTTTGACATAGTTTCTGTAATAACCAGACAGACCTAAGAATCCCCGCAATGCTTTCAAATTCTTCGGTACAGGCCAATCTTCCACAGCTTTGACCTTACTAGGATCCGTTGAAATCCCCTGAGCTTCAATAAAATGACCGAGATACTCGACTCTCCTTGTGATAAAAGCACACTTGCTCTTCTTAGCAAATAGTTGATTCCTGATCATTACTTCAAAAACTGTACGCAGATGATTCAAATGTTCCTCCACCGTAGCGCTGTAGATGAGAATGTCATCGAAAAAAATGAGAACAAACTTTCGTAGATAATCTTTGAACACATGGTTCATCAACCCCTGAAAAGTTGCCGGAGCATTGGTAAGGCCGAATGGCATAACCAAATACTCGTAGTGCCCACTGTGAGTTCGGAAAGCTGTTTTATGTATGTCTTGTGGATCCATACGCACTTGATGATAGCCAGCTCTCAAATCAATCTTCGAATACACAAGATCCACCTAGTTCATCCATGAGGTCTTCTATCAACGGAATTGGGAAACGATCTTTAATAGTCATCCCATTGAGTTTCCTGTAATCAACACATAACCTCCATGTATTGTCCTTCTTCTTCACTAACACTACTGGAGATGCATAGGGACTAGAGCTAGGTTGTATCGTTCCAGCCTTCAACAACTCTTGCACCATTTTGTCTATCTCATTTTTCTGATAAACTGCATAACGATACGGTCTTTGATTCACCGGGTTTGATCCCTCTTTCAGAGTTATCCTGTGATTGTGATGCTCTCGAAATGGGGGTAACTACACAGGTTCCTCAAAGATTATCCCATATTCCTCCAATATTTTCTGTAGTTCAGACTCTTCCTCCCTGTTGATGTTATTTTCAACCTCCGTTTTAAGACTCCATAACTCCATTTCCGGTTCTTCACACGCATATATCATGTGAAGTTGCATCTCTTCTTCCTTTCTACTCTCCAACCATTTAGCTTTAACTTCCCTCACAGATCCTGCTTTGATCCCATGTAGCATTACTCGCTTGTTATGCCATTTAAAAGACATTTCAAGCTCCTTAAAGTCCCATGTAATTGGACCAAGAGTTGATAACCACTGCACACCCAAAACAATGTCATGACAGCCTAATGGAATGACCATAAAGTCTGCTCGAAACTCAGTGTTCATGAAGTTCCAACGTAGGTTGTTAACTTTTCCACAAACCCCTATTTTACTCCCATCAGCCACTGCTACTTGCTTTCGTCCTGCAGGTTCAACTTTACACCCTAAAATATCTGCAATCTTTGTGTCAATGAAGTTGTGTGTTGATCCTGAGTCGAGCAGTATGTACAAGTTCTTCTTCCCTTGTGTACCTCTGACCCTCATCGTTGTATAGTCAGTACTGCCAACTACTGCATTCAACGAAATCTGAGCTACTTCCTTCTCACTGGCTTCCTCTTCTTCCCACTCCTCATTCTCGATAATTTCCTCAACATCCATTGAATATAACTGTGTTTTCCTGTGCTTCAAAGCTTGTTCTTGCAAAAACTTCTCATCACAATAATAGCATAACCCTTTTGCTCTTCTCTCAGCCATTTCTGCTTGCGAAAGGAAAGGTCTTAACTTTCCCGCAGTTTCCTTTGGTTTCACCCACTCTTCTTTCTTCAATGGTAATAACCCTCTCTGTTGGTTAGGAGTAAATGATTGCTTCTGGTTCTGCCAAGTACCTGTTGTAGTTTTCTTTGGATGTGCCATCTCATACAACCTCCCCAACACCAGACACTGACGTGTGGTCTGTGGTTGAAACATTCGGATATGCATTTGCGTATCCAAACGAAGACCAGCAAGGTAAGCACCCAACAAGTACTCTTCTGATAAACGGAGTCGAGCTCGAATCAGCTCGAAACAGCTCGAAACGCTTGTGGTACTCTGCAATTCCTTCCGTTTCTCTCAGCTCTTTAAGCTCTGCCATAGGATCATCCAACACTTCTTCAAACCTTTCTTTTATTCAATTCTTATATGCTCTCCAGCTTCGTAAGATCATCGCATTTTCGTCTTCTTGTTTCAACGCTAAATGCCAAGTAGATGCTTCTCCGTCAAAATGAATAGAAGCGATTCCTACTTTACATTCCTCAGGAGTGTTAGCAATCTCGAAGAATTCTTCTGCTTTACTCAACCATTCCTTCAATTTAGAACCATCGAATCTCGGAAAATCAATCTTCGTCATTCTCGTCATACCAGCGTTGTTATTGTACTGATGACGATGATTTGGTTCTTGAACAAAACCTTCACCACCACCTCGAGCATTGCCTTCTCCGTTGGTCGTTGCGTTCCGTTGTATCTGCGTCGTCATCACTCTCACCGCCTCGAGCATTGTTTGTAATCTCTCATCCATTAACGATGTTCTTTCATTCTGCAATGTTAACGCCTTCTCAATCGCTTCGATTCGAGATGTTGTTGAAACATCTGCTTCACGCGCCGCTACCTTTGCTCTTGTTTCCGCCATTTTTTCCGATCTCCGAGGTCGTCTGGCTCTGATACCAATGATAGAGATAACTAGAGTTCTCCCTATAGGATCAAGCTACCGTTCACACAAACAATAGCTTGTAGCCTAATCGTATAGAATCCAAAAGGAAGAAAGAATCTAAAACGAATTAAGCTAAAAACACCATAGATTGATAAGGTTCAAGGATTTGCACATTCTGAATGAATCGAAAAATGAAGAGGAAACAGAGTTATATACTCTGTTTCCGTTACAACGACTTAACCACTACTACACGTGTAACACTTTTATTCGTCCTCTCAATCAAGCTTCTCCCGCGTAACTAACTTCCGCGCCTCGTCACCCAGTCACTCTTTCTCTGTAACACCGTTGAACTCCTTCCCGCCTCAAGCTCTCGCCCACAGCGACATCAACAGGTCTCTCTCTCTTTCTCTTTCCCTTCATCCAAAAAGACAAAGACTTTTGTATCAACATCTCTGTTTTCACTTTGTCTATTCAGAACAATGGCTATCATAATCAGCACCAACACAATGGGTATCAATATCCAGTGAATTCTAACCAAAGAGGGATGATGATGCCTATACATCCCCAGTAGGACTCGACAAAATATCTGTAAATTTTGATTCGATTCGTTATCTGTTTCGATTTGAACCGAAAAATCCGGATATTCGTAATTCTATGAAGCAAATCAAATACTAAAATACAATATCCGTAAAAAGCAAAGCAAATCACAAATACTAATATTTTCAGAAACATATCTGATCTGATCCGTTATATGTATATATACATATATTCAAACAATTATATATATAAATATTATATTTTATGTAAATTTTACAATATTTTTATTTATTAAATTTATTAAACTAGTTATTAATTTTATTGAAATTAAATAAATTTTTATTTTTGTAATAAAGTATTATTATTTTGGATTTTTATTTATTTTCTTAATTTTTACGGATCGAATAGTATATACGATAAAAAACTTAAAAAATTTCGGATATCCGAGACAACGAATATCTGCTACGAATCGAATCGAATAATTAATTATTTGGATAAAATAGATCGAATCACGAATACCTCCAAATATTCGGATATTCGATCCGTGCTCACCCCTAATCCCCAGTTCTTTAACAACCTCAATATGCCTCAACAGAAACAACAGTTTCAGCAGTTTGGTTTGCCCAACCATATAAACCATTTACTTCCAAGCCTATTAGGGAATCTTATTTGTGGTCACTCACCCCCTCCTTTAGTTCATCCCACTTTCTTCCAGCCTTCTGCTTTCACTTCTCAGCCACAGGTTAATTCATTTAACTCCCAAGACAATAACTCATCTCAAGAATCTTCCATATCGACGAGACAACCTAATTGCTTGAGAAGCTCCTAAGCGCAGAGATAAAGAGAGACAAGAGCCAGTTATTACAGGTCTTCCGCTTCATGGTAATGAATTCATTCTTCAAGGAGTCGCCAGAGCAACCTCTAAAGTTTCCTTTGGTTATGGTAGAAGAAACGGGCTGTGAACATGATAGGGAAAATCCCACAAATGAAGTTTTATTCGATGATAACCATTGTGATGATGTGGATGTGATGTGATGTGAGTGCTAAGAGCACCGTTATCAATAGCTTCTCAACATTAGTATTTCCCAAATCCTAACATAAAATGAAAGAAATGAATATTTCAAATATTGAGAAATCCGTCAAAAATGTTTTAAAGTATCTTTTTTAAGATATTCTTAACGGGTATTTCAATATTTAAAATACTTTTGACGGGTATCTCAACATTTAAATTTTCTATTTATTTACGTTATTTTATGTTGGAATTTGTAAGATATCAATCTTGAGAATCCATTGATAATGATGCTCTAATGATAACTCATATGATGAATGAAGCTTCTGATTGATAAATTGTAAGTTTTAGGATTTGTGGTATCAATCTGTGTGTTTCTTTTTTTTTGTGGGTTTGTAGTCTGGAGTAAATGATCAGACAAGAGTTCCAATACATGAATATTAGAGAGTAAACTATAGCTTTGTTTATAATAGAGAACCTTTGTTTAAAATCTATATTTTACATATCGTTTAGGGAAACTCAAAACATGCTCAAACCTATTTATACACAGAGGACTACATGCAAGAAGAGAATAACCCCCATGACGATTGATGTATATATGTATGTGTATATAGCAAAAATAATATAAAACTCACTCTAAGAACCAATTCCATGGATGTTGAAATTCATCACAACACCAATTCTTGAAGTCTCCATTTTTGCCTATCAACAAACCCAAATCATCAATCTCCAAAAGGGCATCCATCTCTAAATACCCTGTCCCTTCCTCCACCTCCGGCCAATGCATCGCTTCTCCGCCGCCACCGCAACTAGGAACCAAGATACTCTCCTTATTGTCATAGGAGCCACACGATGATGACACATCAAACTCTTTCTTCTTTTCTTGTCCCACAAGAAACCTAGAGCAAACACCATTTGATAATCCATCATCAGGAGTCATCTTCACGTTCTTCGGTTTCAACTTCTTCGAAAACGTCAAGCCACTCGCAGCATTAACGCTTTCTTGATCTTGTGAATCACTTTGTTTTGGTAATAACCAAGAAACACTCGACTCACTTGTAGTTTTTTCATCTTCTTGTATAAAACTAAAACTCCCCGACCACGGGCCGAGACCAAGATCCAACCCACGAACCCTATCTAGCTTATAATCCCAAGAACCACACCCGTGGTTCGAGAAAGACAAGTTACTATTCACTTTTTCCTTTTGTCGTTGTGGGAACACCAAGTTGAGCTTAGCCTCATGTCCATAAAGCTTCTTAGCGGCTTCATCGTAAGCCATGGCGGCTTCTACTGATGTATTGAAAGTGCCAAGCCAGAGACGAGTGCCATGGTTAGGCTCACGGATCTCAGCGACCCATTTACCCCAAGTCCGTTGCCTAACTCCACGGAAAGTACACGTTGCATTCTCTGGACCACCTTTACCTTTCATACAACCTTTTCTAGATCTTCCCATGTTACGTTTCTTGGTCGGAGGTTGCTCTCCCTCCATGGTGTGTTCTGTCAGAGTTGGATATTTTTAGTTTCAGTAATAAATTAGTAAAGAGGATATATATAAAGACTGAAATGAAAATTGAAGAGTACGTTTATATATTCATGGACACGTCATGAGCATACGTATTCTTTCGTGGCATGTGCATGAGTATCTACGTGTGTATAGTATGTATACTAAGGAATCTCTTTTTGTTTATTTAATGTCTCTGTGCTACACGGAAGCAACCCCTCGACCACAGTTTTGGGATAGGTTTAACTGTTTAGATAAAATAAACAGAAAAGAAGGACAAAGCATATAACTCTATACGTACTTACATGTGATACTTGTATGTCACGTGTTGAAATAGAGGACGTCCTGGCAAAGGACTTCGAACACATGGCTTAACCCTTTGTTATGAGCTTCCGCTCGAAGTATCTACTTCTCTACCACTACTTATTAAATTCTCTGTTTTTTCATTTCACAATTTTTTCTTTGACTTAACTTTTTTTGTACTTATTAAGTCATGTATTTTCCTTGTTGACAATAAAAAGAATATCGAATTTCTTAGCATTATGAACCGTCTTCTTAAAAGACTCCTTAGATTTCGCTATAGGATGAAATATATTCATTCTACATTTGACTTACATTGGGATTGTATGTTGAGATTCCGCATCAAAAATTTAAACGGACCAACACTAGTTTATTAAGAGTTAGGATCACTTATCCCCTATTGATTTTTAATTAAAACCTATAATAAATTTCAATTTAACATAATATCACAGCTTTATTTGTTGATCCAAATAAGATAGTTCACAAAGGGTTATTGTCGATCCCAAAGTAGGATTCGGTTCGAGACGGACTTATAAAAACCATCATCTCGAAAAAATATTGAGATCTCACATCAATTAAAACCAATCAATTTATCATTAATTAGTTTTAAATTGAAAGCTCATCATAAACTTGAATTTAACATCGTATGATATCTAATATGACTAAATTACATTTACAAACTTCATTTCACTTAAATTATGAACTCTAAGGCTTTATAGCTTTTTACTTTGGATGTTAAACATGCAATGCTGGATTAGGATGGATATTTTCATATTCGTTTAGAATCATCAACGATATCCATAATCTCTCTTTTGAGTTCTCTGTAATCTCGTTTATCTATATTTCTCGCACAAACAATTTAACTACTGACATTCTTGCTAAAGAGGCACAGCGTGCTAATGCTACTGCTACTATGTCAGTTTGAGATTAATGAATTAGTTGTCCAAAATAAAGAAGGATGTTGAACATGCAAAGTAGTTTTATGTCTTTAGTTGGTGTTAGAGTTAAGGAATGATCTCTGTTTCTTTGTAAATTAACGCATAAATAAGGATTGAATCGGTTGAATTACCAACTTGCGCGCGTAATATATTAGTCGAGTGTGAGATAATAAGAGGTAAGTTAATGTGGGGGATGAGTGTCACTCTTACATCGTTGGAAGCGCGATACTTGTTTTGCTCATACTCCCCTAGGTTTTCGTTTTACGGAAACCTAAATGTTAGAATGAGTAACTTTATATTTATCACAATTTGGATCCATATGGATTGATCTGATTCCGTCTTAGGAAATGAGTTTGTGTAGAGTTTTTAAATTTTAAGAATTGATAGATTTAAAAAATGATGTAAACTTTGAAACTATATATGCATTGATTTATAAAATTTGATCATAAGTTTCTCAGATTGGTATATATTTTTATGAATTTGTATCACTTTTTTCCTATCGTTCTTTTTATAAAGGAATAAATATATGATTTATATTATTCTAAATTATATAGTATGATTATTATTGTTTTTAAGACATGTTCGTTTGTTGAAAAGAAAAGTAATAGTGATACATGCAAAATTATATTAATATGGCACGATGAATATTATATTAACAAATTTAACTTTATTTATATTATTTTAATTTTTAATAATTGATGATAAAACAATATAAATATAATTTTATATTAAAAATAAAATTATATAAAATACAATGTATGAATAATGTATAAATATAATTATATATTCAAAATATAAGTATATAAAATATAATTATGCATTAAGAAATGTAAGATTCAATTTTGGTCATATAATTTGGACAGAAAGTTCAAGAGATATTTGGTAAAAAAAATTATTTATCTTCTTATTTTTTATCACATGGATTTTGAAAATCTCGTGGATACATATCATATTTTGAAAGTTAAATCTTATGAGTAAAAATGAATAGAATTCAATTCATGTATCAATAATACTAGATTTAGTTATAATTAGAGAATCAATAAAAACTAATTTTTTGAATAACAATAATAATAGATTCTATGCAAACTTTTAAAATCAACCAACTAATAACAAAAGAGTCTCAAAATTTTTAAAGTCAACTGACAATTCTCTAGACAATAAACTCCCCTTAAGTTTTTCTGGAATTTTGGGGCGATCATTTAAAAAGCCTAGAATTTTTCTAACCAGATCCGTACCGTAACCCAAAAAGATCAGACCAACCTAAATTTGATAGTATTTTCCTACCGAGTTCGGGTAAGATAGAACCGGATATATTGATGCAGTTGAGATACCTATAAATTTGACTAGATCTGTCATGGACCACTATAATAAAACCACTATGTATGTGACTTTCAGTACTGACTTCGACCTTATACATATATGATACTCTATATATTGTATAACGATTATACACAAATTTAATTTAACATATATGCAGTTTTGGAATGAAATGGGTGTTAAATTAAATCATATATATTTTTGCACAAAACTAAAAGGGAATATAATTAAAATTAGCCAAATGAAATATCACCTATAGGTTATCACTTGAGTTGGTGTGTTCATTCTCCCATGTGGCGTATTTTGATTGATATCACCTATAGATTATCACTTAGGTGTATGGATACGCAATTCAAAGACGCCACATGGGAGAATGTACCAAATATAGATGATGCATGTACAAAAAAGCTGGATCGATTGAGAGGCCCTCAAGCAAAGATATAGATCAACGTCCTTCATAAACTTTTACTGAATATAAAAACGTTCAAACTGATGATTAGATGATTTTTTAATCATGTGACTAATTTTGATCTGTCTCGTGCATTTCCACTAGAACTTTAATTACTAGATCTTTGCAATAGAAGCAATGTGATGATGTATTATTTATAAGATTTAACAGTAAGTTTGGTTTAACAGATGTGTCTGTACACACTAATCAGGTTTCATATAAAACTATTAGTTCGTTTATAAATACAATCGGTTTCCCTATGGAATGAAAATGAAAATCATATTAAAACCATTCTACTTTGTCTCGCTGGTATCAATAGTTCCAACATAAATTAAACCATTTTTTTTTACATTTAGTAATCAGTTTTGGTTATTAATGTTTTTTATATATAAGTTATGCAATACATTGTACAAATATGCATATATATATATATATACTCTATATATGTTTAGATATACTAATGTATGTTGCTAAATATAACTTTTTTTAGAAAAAGAGAAAAAAGAAAGAGTGACAGATGAAAAATTTAAGGAGTGTCATAAAAGGGAAGAAAGGTTTAGTTAGTTGGGTAGGTGTCTCTAATGTATTTAATTATTTATAGTCTCCTTTGCCTCTCTTTTATTTATTAATCAATAGTATTGCTTTACTCACACACTCACACATGTATAAAATGAATATGTTCTCCTTTTTTGTTTCTTTATTAATAAGAAAGAAAAGACAATAACTAAATATGTCTATATATGAAAATGAAACCGATGCAGGACAATGATGAATCTTGATTTTGATCTTCTTCTCGAAAACCTCATTGCTTTCGCTTCTTCTCCTCCATTTCCATATTTACACTTCATAATATCTCTTCACCCACTTCTCTTCTTCCCCATTTATAACACACACATTTATATACACATACTTTACATTTATATATTTTGACTAGCTATTGTAAACCTCTTTCCATTTTCTTGAAATGTTCATCCTCTCATCATAACTTTAGAATAATCCTTCCCCCTTTTCAGTTTCCATTTTTTCATGTGATACATACAAAGAACGATCAATGGAGGTTATTGTTCTTGCATCCAAGAGAAATCTTCTTCTAATCTTCCTTGTTTTTGTAAGTCTCTTGAGCAAAAACGTGACGCATGTCTCTGCCGTTAACTACACCAAACCCCATAGACAAGTCAGCAGCTTGAGAGTTGAGAGGATCCAAAAGCACTTGAACAAGATTAACAAACCTCCTGTCTTCACCATCCAGGTTATATATATATATGTGTGTGTACATTTTTCAAATGCATTTGTTGATTTATATGTGAAATATTTACCCTTTGTTGCTTTAAAATGATAATTTTAGAGTCCAGATGGTGATGTAATAGATTGTGTACCCAAAAGAAAACAGCCAGCTTTGGATCATCCACTCTTAAAGCATCACAAGATTCAGGTAAATCTGATTTACAGCCCGTTACTTTACTTTATAACATGTTTATTGTGAACATTCACAAAATTAGTTTTAAGTTTATATGGAAATAAACTTAATATTTTTCTGTTTATGTAAAATCAAATTAGAAAATTCATGATAATTTTGCAAAAATAAAAAATAAATGATGGTGAATATGATGTGACAAGTTATATAAGCATATCACTTTTGTAAAATCTTTATCAGTTCGTGTTTTTTTTATTTTCTTAGTTCTACTATAAGTTACGTCGGTTGATGAATTAGAAAAAGCTTACTTAATAATGAGAAATAACGCAGAAAGCACCGAAGAGAATGCCGAAGATGATGGACAAAGAGAGAACCGATGAGGCTAAAGAAGCAGCCAATGTATTGGAAAGTGCATGGCAAATGTGGCACGTGAACGGCACGAGGTGTCCCAAGGGAACTGTTCCCATACGACGCAACACAATGGACGATGTGGTCAGAGCCAAGTCTCTCTTTGACTTTGGAAAAAAGAGATATAGCATTGACCTTGATCAACGGACAGAAAAGCCTGATGCCCTTGGAACTAATGGACATGAGGTACACTTGATCATTAATATATATCTTCTTTACTCCCTTGGATCCAACAATATTTTCGGTTGATGGAATGAATCATTTAGGAGTAATTTACTAATCAAATTGATTAATTCTTCTGCTCGAAAATGATTATTTTTTAGCATTTACATACTCTGTTGATACCAATATAGTATACGATAGCAATGTTGATGTGAATTGTCTGTGTAATCATTTAATTATGGACCCATATAACAGTTGTCAGTCTCATTAGTTAAAGTCATAAAGATACACAAAAACATAAGCATTCAATGGATTTTAAGATCCGGTCTCGTTATAATAATTCTTGAATGATACAACTATATCTAAGTACTATAAAAGAACACGGTTTTTCATTCACATACATTGGGATTGCGATTATGATTTAGAAGTTAAATCTTAATCTTAAAGTGTACTATAGATTAATTAAAAAGAGAGTAGTACTAGTACTAAAGGTTTTAAGTTAATGGTTGGGGGAATGATAGCATGCGATAGCGTATACGGAAACATCGTCGGAGATATACGGAGCAAAAGCTACGATAAACGTGTGGGACCCAAAGATTGAACAAGTGAATGAGTTCAGTCTCTCACAGATTTGGATTCTGTCGGGATCTTTCGACGGTCCTGATCTCAATAGCATTGAAGCTGGCTGGCAGGTACTGCCTTCTTACTATTATAACCTTACGTGATATCTTAATGACTATGTCCAGTATACATGTCTAAAGCTCTGATTGTTCTACTAGTCAGGTCAGTCCGGAGCTGTATGGTGACAACAGACCAAGATTGTTCACTTATTGGACGGTATAGTTGTTGTTATTTTCTTTTGTCCACTCTTTTTATGTTTTCATGCAACATATAATCTGGTTGCACTTTCATATCAGTTTGCTTTAAACCCAATAGTCTAAAAAAAACTTGACATTATTACTTATAAACTAAATATACTTTAGTTAATGTATTACTTTCTAGGACATTCATGTGACAGTGGAGTAGTTTCCATGTCTAGTTATGGTATATAGATTGTATCTTCAGAACTACCATATATTGCTTTGAAGGCACACTTCCAAGATAGTACTTTATCTTTTGTATATACAGTTCCCTTCTCTGAAATAGTTATCATCTAGAAAGTCAGTGACACTGTGCATGGAGATTGTGATAGGGTAAACTGGAATTGTAAATTACGCCAAGAAAATAACAGGTGAAAGTAAATTTTATTTGTGTAACATTAATTCTTACAGGTACTTTTGGTGAGTAGTAAATGATCATTTTGAATCTATAATGGTGGTAGAGCAGAGTCATGATGATAATGTTTGGTGAAGAGCATTTATTATTGCATTAATAGCTTATAATTAATTCGATTGTTTGTACTACTCTCCAAATCATTAAATCTGGATGAACAAATTGGTATATGATCATTGCTTGGGCAATAACTTTGATTAAGAATTTTGTTTTTTTACTTGAGCATAATTAATAATCCTAAACCAATAATATTTTTGTTTTGTTTTGTTTTTTTCAGAGTGATTCATATCAAGCAACAGGATGTTACAATCTTCTATGCTCTGGATTTATCCAAACAAATAACAAGATTGCCATTGGAGCCGCCATTTCTCCTCTCTCAACTTTCAATGGAAACCAATTTGATATCACCATTCTCATTTGGAAGGTTCGTCTTTATATATTTGTATTCTATATATAGCAACTTTTATATATACACATAAACTCTAATAAATTAGTGGAGATATTCCAAAAGAACATATTCAAATGAAACTAGTAATTGCATGCATGCAGGATCCAAAAATGGGGAATTGGTGGATGGGTTTAGGAGACAAAACACTGGTCGGGTATTGGCCAGCAGAGCTATTCACCCACTTAGCCGACCACGCGACCACCGTGGAATGGGGCGGTGAGGTCGTGAACACACGTGATTCAGGCCGGCACACGACAACCCAAATGGGTTCTGGTCATTTTCCAAACGAAGGGTTTGGAAAAGCAAGCTATTTCCGGAACTTGGAGATAGTGGATTCAGACAACAGTCTCGTACCGGTGCATGATGTCAAAATATTAGCCGAGAACACCGAGTGTTACGATATTAAAAGTTCGTATAGTAATGAGTGGGGAACTTATTTTTACTACGGTGGTCCCGGGTTTAACCCTAGGTGTGCTTGAAAAAACAAGTGTACATAGTTTGAATATGTAATTTTTGTTCAGTGAAAACTGAATATTTACTTATTGTTTTTTACATCGTCGACATTGTTGATTAAACCTAATAAGTTATTATTACAACACATATGGTATGAGAGTTCAAACTTTTAATACACGTTGGAAATTAAGTCGAAGACTTGGAAAATTATTTCATCAAGTCGTTGATGCTTGCGACTAGTGATTAAGTATGGTCCTCAACTCCTCACTCATCAGCCACTTGCATATAGCAGAAGACCCCACGACACGTTTCTACTTTCTACACCAATTAAAGTTTGTCTCAATAACCCCATGGTTACCATAGCAAACCTTGATCAACCATTGTAAGTCATAGTGGGACCAAATACATCCCAATCTTTGGTCTGAGTTTGAACCTTCTGTCTCTCAAAGAGACTTTAGTGAAATGCTTGGAAAGAAAATTCTCAGGTAGTCTCCATCATGTTCTGTAAAGAATGTAAGACTTTGCTATGTTATAAGCTTATACCAAAGACCATTCTACATCACCTATTCAAAGTTATAAAAAAGTCACAGAAACAGTTGGGAGTTTTAAGAGGAGCAAAATGTGCTATATATATCCCTTAAGTGAGAGCCTAAAGTGAGACAAACACTTGAACTAATCAAACATCTAATGGCTCTTTCACCCTCTCTTGTTCCTCTCATTCTCATACCGATGTTTCTAGGGTCGGTTTCCGCCTTTTCACCACTCAGAACCGATACGTTGAAACCGGGGCAGCAGCTCAGAGACTGGGAGCAGTTGATCTCCTCGGGTGGCGTCTTCACTCTCGGGTTCTTTACACCAACTGAATCATCTCCGTTCTTACTTGGTTCAGCTGGTGTTAGATATATTGGTATCTGGTACCAATATGGTCCAATAAATCCAGTTTGGGTGGGTAACCCAACCGAATCAGTCTCTGATTCATCCGGCTCTCTATCCATTGATACTAATGGGAATCTCAAGATCACAAGAGCAAACGCTTCTCCAATCATGGTGAACCAACACCTTTCCTTGGTTGGTAATGTATCTGCCACTTTACTTGATTCTGGGAACTTCGTGATCCGAGATATCGGTGGAGGAGTCCCGGGTCGGGTTCTATGGCAAAGCTTTGACCATCCCACCAATATGTTACTCCCCGGGATGAAGATAGGGTTTAACCTTAAAAACAAGAAAGAAGTTTCTGTTACTTCTTGGATAAGTAACCAAGTTCCAGCCTCAGGAGCATTCAGACTAGGGCTAGACCCGTCAGGAGCTAACCAGCTACTCGTCTGGCGCCACCGTGAAATCTACTGGTCCAGTGGAGTTTTGACGAACAATGGAAGCACTCAACTAACCTTAGAGCTATCCAGAGACTACCTTGATTATGAATTCAAGTTCGATTCAGACAAGTACATGAAGTACTTTAGTTACTCCATCAAGAAAGCTAATGGTTCTGTCTTTTCCAGCTGGTTACTAGATACTCAAGGCATAATCACTGTTACCAACGTCCTCAGGAGCAACACAAGCAGCAGCTGGATTTCTGAAAGCAGTCAACCCTGCACGACGGATTTAAAGAACAGTTCAGCCATCTGCATCACGGAGAAGCCAACGTTCTGTAGGAAAGAGTCTGAGTATTTTGAACCGAGAAGAGGATACATGATGGATAATGGTTATTATGGAGATAGTTTGAGCTTTGGCCTTAGTGACTGCCATGGCAGCTGCTGGAGAAACTGTTCTTGCATAGCTTTCCAATCCTTTACTGATGGACAATGTCAGTATTGGGGAAAAGGATCAAAGTTTGTCCCCTATGATAGCTTCAGCTTTGAACAAAAAATTTATGTTCTTCATTCTGTGAAGTGATGTGTGGTTGTAAAATTATGTAAACCAGACTAATATCAATAAAGGGTTTTGACTTATCAAGAAACCAAAGAATCAAGCAGTTCAAAGACATGCAACAACTTCCTCTCTTTGCATATTGATTCAACCACAGCTCTCCATGACTCAGGCTCTGGTTTAAAACCCATTCCCATAAATCCTGTCAGAACTCGAACCCCGGTTTCTGCATTCCCGGTTCCGCAAAGCCGAACCACTAACTCATTCCAAGTGGCATGATGTGGCCAAACCCCTTTCTTCGACATCAAACTCAGAAACTTTACCGCTTTTTCCAGCTCACCATTCTTGCACAACGCATTTAGTATGATCCTATAACTACCTTTGTTCAGATGAACTCCTTCACATCCCCATTGACCTAACATCTCAAGAGCTTCCTCTGTTCTTCCTTCACTACACAATCCCCTGAGGATCACATTGTAAGTTAATGCATCAGCTCTGCATCCAGATGCTTTCATCTCTCCAAGTAACTCCATAGCCTCGTCAATCTGACCACTTCTACAGAAGCAGTTCATCAACGTGGTATAACCAACTGTGTCTAGTTTCAAACCGGTTTCCTTCACCTCCTCAAAGACTTGTTTAGCTTCCTGAATCTTTCCCTCTTTACAGAACCCATTCATCAAAGCCGAGTAATTATACACATTTGGGTTGCATCCATTCTTCTTCATGAACTCTATAATCATCTTGGCCCTCCCAACCTCCCCTGCACGACAGAACCCATTAATCATAACATTGAAAGTAACAGGATCCGGAGAGATCCCTTCTTTAGAGATCATATCCTCAAACAACTCCATAGCTTCTTTGGACCTGGACTGTACAAACAAACACTCCATCAAGGTCGAGTAAGTGATCAAATTAGGATACGAAAGTCCAGATCTTTTCATCTCCTCCACAACTCCAAACGCAGAATCAACATCCCCATTCTTGCAGTGATGCTTCACAAGAATGTTGAAAATGCAAGTATTTGGCTGCAACCCAAGACGCTCTTTACCATACAGAAGCAGCTTCTTAGCCAAATCAACCTCCTTCGAATCAACAAGGAGGTTAAGACAAGTACTTACAGCATTAAGAGAAGGCTTCACACGAGCAATCACTTGGATCAAACCAAACATCTCCATCACTCTATCATGCAACTCAAATCTGGAGAAATGTCTCATCAAGTTAAGAAACAAACCTTCCTGGAACCTGCAAGTCTCGTATTTCATCTGGTGAAGAATCGCGTCAACAGCGTTAAACTTCTTGTGCCTGACGAGATTATCCAATAGAACAGAGTATGTTGCGCTGTTGTGGTTGAACCCTTTCTGCTGAGAGGCTTTGTTGAAGAGGTCGAGGGCACGCTGAGGATCTCTCTCGCGTTTGATGAGATTGATAGCGGATTCGTGGGAGATGAATTGGGGCTTAGGGTTTGTTTCGGCTTGGGGGATTGATGATTCGGGAGGTGGGTTTGGTTTCTTCTTGGATGTGAAGGAAATTGGAGATATCCATGACCGTGACGACGATGAAAGACGGCGACTTTCGTTGATTATCGGAGTTGGGAGACGCATTGTAGTATCTGTGATCAAGAGAATTGACTGTAGAATTAGGTTAAAAAGACTGACGAGTGAAGAAGACGATGATGGTAAACCGGTTCGGTTAAATAAATTTCGGTACGGTTCGGTATATTAACAATATTATATTCATGGTTGGTTTGGTTTAAAATGTGATTTTAGTTTCAAACCATAAATATAATTCAGTACAATTAGGGTTAATGTTCTTCGGTTATACTCATCTTTATCTTTGTTTTTCAGGTAGGGAGATGGGGTCTAGTTTAAACGACACGTTATCTCGGAAGTACAGCGGTTTGGAGCTATGGGAGATCATAGTGACTATTCTCTTAGCCATTTTCGTCCTGAAAAGGGGATAGTAATAGCAGAGTTAGAGACAAGGCCGTGCCTGGATGTAAGCAAAAAGTATGGGTTTGACACTTTTTTTATATTAATTCTTTTAGGGGTCAAAATTTCTTAAATATTTTACTACAGTCTAGTGGTTTTTATATGCTCTTACCATATCCTAATGTTATAGGTTTAAACTTTTTCTTCACCCATTTTTTAGTATTTCTAACATATTATTTTTTGGCCTTAAATATTTTTTAACTTAGGATCCATCAATTTTCAAGCACGGCCCTAATCAGAGAATGATGATAATAGTAGATAAGGCTCCTTTATTCACTTAGAAAAAAAAGATGGGTCCAGTGTATCTTCTACTAATCATTTGACTGTTCCATCTTCTTTGTCCGATTTTCTACAGTTTTCTCACCTCAGATGGGGTTATTGGTTCACTTTTAAATATCTTCAGATGGCTACAAATTAGTTCTCGAGGGATAGTATAATCAGTGATGGCGGATATGGAGTTGTTTACCCTGGTAACTAGAGTCTGGCCTAGCCTAAAGCGGATGAAGCATGAACTTATGGCCGCCATTTTAACAAAGTATAAACCAGCTGATAACATTTCAAGAACAAGATAGATTTGTAAGTCTAAGGACTTTATTGAACATAAACTACAGATAGCTCAATGAGCTTTATTGAAAAGCAAGGAACAAGAAAGGGAAAGACTTAGGGTTGTCACAAAGAGTTAGCAAGATTAATTGATAGCATAGAAAAGGTTTAATGTGGCTGCAAATATGACAGCCAAGGTTGCATTACAAGATGTTTCAAGACATATTTATATAACAAATTACTTGTAAGAAACCTAATTAACATGGGCTTGAATATTTCTCTTAGGCTTCTCTAATACTCCAGCCACTATTTTTCAAAAACTACTTTTAGTGTAGTGGTTAAATAGCATTTGTTGTTTTATGTACGGTTCAAGGTTCAAATCATCCTTGCTACATCTGTTGCAGTTAAAAAGTTGCTCAACAATCTGTAAGTGGTGAATCTTTAAGTATTAGATTTCATTTCTTGAATCTTAAGTGTTTGCTTGTTGTATTTATAGTTTGCTTCTCTACGTTTTGAAATGTAGGTTCTTTTGGGACCAATAAAACGGCAGGTTTTGTAGGCTATGTTTAAGTCTTTGATAAAAACGACGTGTAGTTTGTAATATATATAGTCTAAACTAAATTGTATAATTGAAAAAAATGAGAAAAATATAAATTTGACTCAGATCTGAGATAACACAACACCTATATAAATCGAAAATCAAATTCGCCGACGGTTACTCGATCCGGTTCCAACACGTTCTTTTGTTTCATCGACCCCAAAATGACGAAAACGCCCCTCACCGTCCTCCTCCTCCTCTCCCTCCTCATCTCCGCCGTAATCCCTCCTTCCACGGCCGAGATAAAATCCCTCGTCATCTCCGACGACGCTCGTCCCATGATCCTCTTCGAAAAGTTCGGATTCACACACACCGGCCACGTCACCGTCTCAGTCTCCTCCGTCTCCGTCGTCTCCACATCCCCAGATCCAAACCCAGATCCATCTCGTCTCGGATTCTTCCTCCTCTCCGAAGAGTCCCTCCTCCAGGTCCTCCTCGAGATCCAGCAGAACCCTAGATTCTGCGTCCTGGATTCCCACTACGTCACGCATCTATTCACCTTCAGAGATCTATCTCCTCCGCCCAACTCTCGATTCAACCACTCCTACCCGGTGACTTCCCCCAACGAGTACTCTCTCTTCTTCGCGAACTGCGCTCCCGAGACGAAGGTCTCCATGGCGGTTCGCACCGAGATGTACAACAAAGATCCGAACGGATCTAAAGACTATCTACCCGCTGGATCCACCCAGCTACCGTCTCTCTACTCCTTCTTCTTCCTCTGCTACGTCACCTTCCTCGGTTACTGGAGCTACACTTGCTGGACGAACAAACGCGTCGTTCATCGGATCCATCTCCTCATGGCAGGTCTACTTCTAATCAAATCATTGAATCTAATCTGCGCAGCTGAAGACAAACACTACGTGAAGATCACAGGGACGCCTCACGGCTGGGACATACTCTTCTACATCTTCCAGTTCATCCGTGTCGTTCTTCTCTTCACTGTCATCATCTTGATCGGGACAGGATGGTCGTTCTTGAAGCCGTTTTTGCAGGAGAAGGAGAAGAACGTGTTGATGATTGTGATCCCACTTCAAGTACTAGCTAACATCGCTTCCATTGTGATCGGCGAAACAGGACCTTTCATTAAAGATTGGGTTACGTGGAACCAAATGTTCTTGCTTGTTGATATCATATGCTGTTGTGCTATTATCTTCCCTATCGTATGGTCGATTCGTGCCTTGAGGGAGACATCGAAGACTGATGGGAAAGCTGCGAGGAACTTGTCGAAGCTGACGCTGTTTAGACAGTTCTACATTGTTGTCATTGGGTATCTTTACTTCACGAGGATTGTTGTGTTTGCGCTTAAGACCATCGCGGCGTATAAGTACCAGTGGGTGAGTTTTGCGGCGGAGGAGATTGTGAGTTTGGTGTTCTATGTGATTATGTTTTATATGTTTAGGCCTGAGGAGAAGAATGAGTACTTTGCTGTTGATGATGATGAAGAAGAAGCTGCTGCTTTGGCGCTTAGAGACGACGAGTTTGAGCTTTGAAATGAAAAAGACAAACACAGAGTATGTCTTAAATGTTAAATGTCGGCTAATATTGCAACTACCTTTTGTTTTTGTTCTTCTTTACATTGAGAACTCCATTTGTTACAAACGTTCAACACCTTTTTATAGCTTTACTCGTTGCGAACTCAAGAAACAATTATATGGTATATAGTTTGTATAGAATCCCAAAACTCTCAGTATCCGAGCTAGATACTGGACTAGGAAACCATGGCCATGGTTCATGTTCAAAAGGGTTTAAGACTAGTTATTGTCCTTGAACTGGGACATGCATATTAGGTTTAAGTGACTGGAACACACCATCCAATAGGCTTGGGCATAGAACGGAACCTAAACCGAAAACCCGATTCACATCCGGTCCAAAATGTAAAAAATATCTAAATCGGTCTTTTATGGTGTTACAAAACATATCTAAATGCAAAGTGTTATTAACCGAACCCGGATGGATAATCCACCCAAAAACTCCAAAAAAAATATCTGAATTTCCAAATTAATATACATTATAAATATATGAAAAATAAATATATACTTTAAATATTGAATTTCATATTTATTTTGATATGATATCTAACAATTAGTATATAAGACTTAAATAAGTACCTTAAATACTTAATTATATATAAATAAGTATATATTTCTTATGTTTTACTTTTAAATTTTAGATTTTACTTCGGATATATCCGAACCGATCCGAGATAACTCGAATCCGAACGATATACGGGTTTTAGGATGTGATACAAAAGTGAGCTGAAACTGTGTTATATTCGAACTCGACCTGTGTTTACAAATTAACTAAAACTAGGTGACCGCCCGCACCCTGTGCGGGCCAGGGGCGGATGTAGCTAAAGACGTGGGGGGCACGTGCCCCCGACTAATTTTTGATTTTGTTTAAACATTTAGTTTAAATCAAGTTTCATTTAGGTGGAACCTTTGTTCTCACTTCCACCTCCGTGAGGGGGATACAATTGTCGTCCAGTTGTTCAAGATCTACAAAGCTATTGGTGAATATCGTACAACCTCACATCCTTACAAAATTGGCTTCTATCCAACAACTTTTGTTGGAAAAGCTGATGAGTTTCCAAGTGAAGTTCCTGAGATTTTTGCTTTCTTTTTCTCGATCTCTTTCTCACATTTGTTTCTCTGCAATTTTATGTTTTTTTTTTGTTTTTTCTGTTGCCACCTAATTAAAAACGTAGGTTGTAAAATTTGGAAAACATAAATGACTAATACTATAATTGTATTTTTTTTCATATATACAATTATGTTTTTTTTAATTATTCATCTGTCGATGGGCCATAACTATTCTTATATTACAAATCAAATCGATCTAAGGTATCTAAAGATTTTATCTGATTGATTAACGAATAGAGATAACATAAAGACATATGCAATGTATACACAAAAGAAAACTCAAATGTCATTTCGATTAACAAAATAAACAATTGAGATTAATACTCCCAATGGTAATCCAAAAAAAGAAAATAGAGTACAAAACCCAAAGTAAGAAATGCGAGATTCAAATTAAACCCAAAGTTCTATGCAATGGTTCATCCCCCTAAAGCCGCCATTCTAGCAGTTTCATGTAATTAGCAGTCATGTAACCTATGGATGACCCATTATGTTATATAATTTGAATTAAATTTGTATATTTAAATTTTATAATTTATGAATGTTTACATGAATGGTGGATATATTATGAATTTGATGTTCTAATTTTACAAAAGTTAGCCATACAAATTTTTAGTCATACAAAATTTTAGCAAAAATAATTTATCATTTGTTGTAAGCGTAATGAATCAATATTTGAGAGAATGCATACTAAAATAAAAATATATTTGAGTTGAGTGATTGAGTTTGAAATAAATATAATTTTTTATTTATTTATTTATTTTATTTTATTGCTCACATGTTATTCGAATTTTTTCAAGGTTTTGTTTTTTTATTTGAAATTTTAATTTAATTTCATTATTCATATTAGACATTTTAATATTTATTAATTTTGCTTTTGTTTTATATTTTTATTATATATTTAATAATAATTTTTATTGTTAGATTTTTACCCGCACTTTAAAGCGCGAGATGTATTTTTATTCAAAAATTTATTTACCGAAAATTAGATATCTTATACATATGTATCTTTTTTTTATAAAAACATTTATTTATAAAGTATATATAATAAAATTCAAATTTACATGAATATAATTTTATGAAAATAAGATAATTCAAGCCAAAGCTAGTCTCATATGCCTTGTTTGTTGGGGGGCAATTCAATAGTTATATAAGAGCACCATTAACCTAAGATTTGTTAAAGGGTGCTTATTATTTTATTTTATTTTCTTTTTGATTTTTTTTAAAAAAAAAAAGAAAAAAAAAAAAACTAATCGCGAGCCGTCACGTGTCAATGGGGTCCACGAACAGTGGGTGCACCAAGGAAAATTGGGTGCTTAATTGGGCATTTTAAGAGTTGAATTTAGAGAGTGCTAGTGGGCCCCACACCTTAAACACCCCACTAAGAACCCCCATTGCACATGCTCTAAAAATATTCATCAATTAATAATTTGATAGTATCAACACTAATGCATTTCCTGATGTTTTCTACGATCAATATTATTAAAAAACGATTTCACTATATTTAATTATGATTTCATACATTTTTAAAAAATTATGGGGAAAAGATTAAAAATCAGAAAATATATTATCTTAGATTTTCAAATTACACATACACAAAAACCATTTAGAAAATCATAGATGGAGATTTAATGAAATAGTTACATCTAAGCAAGTGTATCAATTTGTTTGGCCTATTTTGCATCAAATAAAATATGTGGTGTGAACAAATGGTAGATATCATTCTCAATATTAATTACACAATTAATGTTAAGAGAGTTAATGGTGCCGGCAGGGATTGTCGTATGTGGCCTACACTTTTCTCCGTCACTCGTTAGAGTTTGCATATATATGTTTCAACCTTTGTTGTGTGTTACTTCTATAATTTATCACCGTTGCTTCCCCAAACGGTTGTCTCTGTGCATCTTCACAATGGGGATGACTATGGCCGTGCCTTTAGGAATCTTCAGGTCCCCTAGCTTCATATCTTTGGATGCTGACCGGGTCATATTCAACACTGGTCCGTACAGACGAATGTTTCCATTATCACCATGTTCATCTATATAGATTAATTGTAGTTAGGTCAAAAATAAAACATGTGCCTTCTCCAACAAGAAACACATTAACAAAATATAAATATAAACAAAAACATTTGCGATTTGCATTTACCAGTTTGAGTTTGGAGAAAGTGTCTGAATATGGGATCTTGTCTTTACCGCATTCATTGAAAACCTCTTCTCTGAGCTTATCCTGCCAATCTTTGTGCAAGCTAAGCAACATTGTAGTCCACGTTAATAGATTCGCAGTGGTTTCATGTCCTGCGAAGAAGAACGTCTTGCATTCTTCTATGATCTCATCAATGTTCAATTTTTTCTCAGACTCGTTTGATCTTGCAGATGCTAACATGATTTGTTTATTTTCATATCAAGCTTCCATATTTTCAGATTCAAAGGTGTAGAAAGGTACCTTGTAACACAAGAAACAAAATCAATCTTTCAAAAGCCATAGAATTGATCAACGAGAAAAAGAGTGATCATAGACTTACTCGGTTCCAGGGATATAGACATTACTCGTGAGCCTTGATAGAACCGTAATATATAAACTACGGAGAACTGAATATTGTAAAAAATTAAAATAATAATATTATACCAAATAATAAGAAAAGGATGATACAATCGCAGAGTCGAGATATTATCTCTTTCCTTAACTCAAAATACGTCCCGTAGTGCGACGGTTCTGTAACGTAATGAGTCCCAGGATACAACTGCAAAAATCTTCTGATCTGCGTCACTCTATCAGAAGCCTGGCGAAACTTGTTTTGTGTATACTCTCAGACTCGAAAAAATAATCAAAATAAAAAATAAATTGTGAAGGATTGTTTTTTCTGTCTCTGTCTGCATGAGTTATCACAAGGACTCCTATTTAACATGAAAATGAGGCAGCACCTTGTGTAATAATGGAGTCAACAAACGTACAGATTTCATTCAATTTGTAATCATGGAAATTTTAATTACCATGTTACCATCGTACGTTTTTCAAATCAAAGCCATAAAGATTATTTGACTAAGTCATCAAATACATCAATATACTTTATTAGGTTCATATTTTTATATTTAAATAAATTTAAAAATATTCTTACCTAAATATCCAAAGTGAAATATTTGCTAAATTTCATATTTAGTAAATATAAGCTTTATAAGCTTTTCAAATCATTCACTTTGGAACTCCATTTCTCATTCAAAATAACTCCGATTTTGACAAACAAATAGACTGTCTCATAGTGCTCATGGTGACGATTCCATCGTGCCCAAATCCATGTCTTTTTGACAGACGTCTCCGTCAAAAAACCCATCGGAAAAATGGTCCACACCAATTTGTCAAAAACGAGTTCCAACAATCCCCCACATGAATAGAAATGACTCTAGACACATGACTCAAGAAAAAAAAGACTTTTGAGAGTACGAGCGAAAAATTCACTGCATGATGAGTTGGTAGCATTTTTCAGCCTTGAACCAGTCATTGTTAATAACTATCGGATTTACTCGAACAGAGGGTGAACATGATGTCTTGAACCCCCCGGACTTTGGTGTAAACCGAGACAATAGCTACAACACAGCTTCATTCTCTCACAAAACAAATTTCTCTATTGTGTTCATTTTGGCCGTGAACATTCCTGGTTAATCACGAGTGAACTTGGAGAATATAGCCTTTCCTTCATTCTCCTAGAAACGGCCCCATTTCACACTCACAAGGTGATTTTCCATTAGTTTTGTTTAGAGGAGTATCATGTACTACTCCATTCATATCTCAAAACTATGGACAAAAATCATTAAAAGCAAATGCTTATCCTCTATTCCTTACATGTAGCACTGTTTAATCATCCTAGGAACTGAGTATAGACCGAAGTCTGACAGTGCTTTGGGCAGATTTAGTTTGACTTAGTTGTCTCCTTGAACCTATTTCTTGGGATCTCCAGTCATTTAGGTAGAGTTACCGCCAAACTTCATCTTAATTCATAGGCTTTAAACCCATTCCTCTTGATGATTTAACAACTTGATCTCGTGACAAACCTTTAGTAAATGGATCCGCAAGGTTTTCATTTGTTCTGATGTAATCAATCGTAATTACACCAGTTGAGATCAAATGTCTAATGGTTTTATGACGTCTTCTTATATGACAAGATTTACCATTATACAAATTGCTCAGTGCCCGGCCTATTGCCGCTTGGCTATCACAATGTATACGTAATGCCGACACTGGTTTATCCCACATTGGAATATCTTCCAAAAAATTTCGAAGCCACTCTGCTTCTTCTGCAGCTTTATCTAAAGCTATAAATTCAGATTCCATGGTTGATCTAGCCAAAAGAGTTTGTTTGGAAGACTTCCAAGAAACTGCAGCACCACCAAGTGTAAAGACATATCCACTCGTGGATTTAGAGTTTTTGGAGTCAGAAATCCAGTTGGCATCACTATATCCTTCCAGAACTGCAGGTTCTTTACCATAGTTTAGCCCATAATTTTTAGTATGACGTACATAGTCCAATACTCTTGTTATGGCTTTCCAGTGGTTATGTCCTGGATTACTCGTGTAGCGGCTCAGTACATTAACTACATGTGCTAAATCAGGTCTAGTACAATTTGTCAAGTACATCAAGCTTCCGATGACACGCGCATACTCTGACTGTAACACTGCTTCACCTGAATTTTTCGTCAAGTGAAAACTAGGGTCTACAGGAGTTTTTGCCTTTCCTTTCGAGTAGGATTTAAACCTCTCAAGTATCTTTTCAGCATAATGAGTCTGAGATAAGATGATTCCTTCAGAATTACGGAAGATCTTAATCCCTAGGATAACATCAGCTAGTCCCATATCTTTCATTTCAAACTTGCTCCTTAGTATGTTCTTTGTTTGAGTGACCATGTCTTTATTACTACCAATAATGAGCATGTCATCAACATACAAGCCAAGCAAAACGTATCCAAGTGGTGTACTTTTGAAGTATATGCACTTGTCACATTCATTAATGCTGAAACCATTTGACATCATAACATTGTCAAATTTTTCATGCCATTGTTTTGGAGCTTGCTTAAGTCCATACAAAGACTTCACAAGTCTACAAACTTTATGTTCTTGTCCTGGGACAATTAACCCTTCAGGTTGTTTCATATAAATCTCCTCTTCTAAATCACCATTTAGAAAGGCAGTTTTTACATCCATCTGATGGATTTCTAGATTTCTCAATGCTGCAATTGCTATCAGCATTCTGATCGAAGTTATTCTCGTTACCGGAGAATAGGTGTCAAAGAAATCTAAGCCTTCTTTTTGGCGAAAACCTTGCACCACAAGTCTACACTTGTACTTATCAATTGACCCATCAATTCAACTTTCTTTTGCAAATCCATTTACACCCCAGGGCTTTAAACCCTTGTGGCAAATCGGTTAAATACCAAGTATGATTTTGCATAATAGAATCGATTTCACTATTGAAGGCTTCTTTCCAAAAATCAGCGTCTGGTGTAGACATAGCTTCAGCGAAACTTCTTGGTTCATTCTCGAGAAGAAAGACCATAAAGAAATCTTCACCATAAGATTTTTCCTTACGTGCTCTTTTGCTACGTCTAGGTTCATCTTCAAATAGTTCTGCATCATCAAAAGATGTGCCAGAAGTACTCGCCTCATGTCCAGAGGTGTTTGCATCTCTTTCTTCATGAGTTCGTTTTAGATTCTCTCTATTCTTACACGGAAACACGTGTTCGAAGAAAGATGCATTCCTTGATTCCATAATTGTATTAACATGAACATCTGGTACATCTGACTTATGAACCAAAAATCGATAAGCGCCACTATTATGGGCATATCCGATGAAAATACAATCTACTGTTTTAGGTCCAATTGAAACCTTCTTCGGAGGTGGTACTGCAACTTTTGCAAGGCACCCCCACACTTTCAAGCATTTGTACGAAGGTACAACACCTTTCCAAAGTTCATATGGTGTTTTACCAGTAACTTTGTGTGGTATTTTGTTGAGGATATAATTTGTGGTAAGCAATGCTTCCCCCCACATGTTCTGGGCTAACCCAGATTCCTGCAACATCGCATTCATCATCTCTTTAAGAGTTCGGTTTTTCCGCTCCGCAACTCCGTTAGATTCAGGTGAATAGGGAGCGGTTGTTTGATGAATGATGCCATGCTCTTTACAGAACACATCAAATGGTCCATCATACTCGCCTCCTCTATCACTTCGAACTATCTTTATAGTTCTATCAAGTTGGTTTTCAACCTCGAGTTTATACTCTTTGAGTTTTTCCAAGGCTTCATCTTTGCTTCTTAGCAAATAGACATAGCAATATTTTGTACAATCATCTATGAAAGTCACAAAATATTTTTTCCCACCTCTAGTTTGAACAAATTTTAAATCACACAAATCTGTATGAATTAAACCAAGAGGTTCAGTTTTTCTCTCAACATGAGGGAATGAAGTTTTTGTGAGTTTTGCTTGAACGCATACTTCACATTTCTCTTTGCTCAATTTGCATTTCGGAATTAGGTTTAAATTAATTAATCTTTGCACGGATTTATAATTTACATGACCTAATCGTTCATGCCAAACCTTGAACGGTTCAACCAAATAAGCAATTGGTTCATTTGTGGATAAAACTGTCTTAATACACATTTTGACCAATCCATCCTGAACATAACCCTTGGCTAAAAGAATATCATTCTTTTTTAGCACAAGTTTATCAGACTCGAAATTTACTACAAATCCAGCTTTGCTTAATAGCGAACCAGAAATAAGATTCTTTCGCATATCTGGAACATGTTTAACATTTTTGAGAGTAATCTCTTGTCCAAAAGTTAGCGCAAGTTTCACTTCGCCACAACCTTCAATAATAGACGAGCCGGTGTTACTCATAAACAACCTCTCCTCAACATTGCATTTTTGATAAGTACTAAACATATCCTTATCAATGCATATGTGAGTGGTGGCACCTGTGTCATACCACCAGTCTTTTAAATTTGACTCAATTGTATTGACTTCTGTGACCATAGCACAAGTGTCATTTTCAATTAGGTTGCCATAAAGCTTCTTTTTGTCAAGCTTGTTACTTTTGTAAGTTATAAGCATTGACGGAATCTGAATGCTCTTTTCAACAGACATCTCAGTTCCCATAGCAAATGAAATCATAAATGGCAGACCACTCTCAAACTGAATTTGAGGCGTCGACTCATTTAACCCATTGCCGATCACATTATCAAATCCATTAAAGATTGATATACTTGTGTTGTAAGACATATTTGAATTTTGAATCTGCTCACAAAATCCAAAAAAAATATTAGTATAAACCAATACCAAACACAATTAAATTTCCAATAAAAATAAAAATAAAACAGATCCGCAAACTTTAATAGTGCGACTAAATTTATGACAATAACAAATTGAAAAAAAAAATTGTCAACTGAACCGCAATGAAAAAGATATTAGACCGGGTTGAATTGCAAATTAAACCTACACACCAATTACCAGCTGGTCAAACGATGAAAAAAAAATTACTTACTTTACCACTAGCAACGATTTGATAATAACAAAGAAATGTTTGATTGCTAGAGACAACTCGTATCACCACTATCACCACTATCACTTTGCTGAATAAACAAATCGGAGGAAAGATGATGCGAATGATTGAAAACAAATATTAATATTAAGATGATGCGAGATTAATTTCAGATGATTTACTTAAATATTAAGCAAAAAACAATCAACCGGTTTACCAAGATTAAAGCAAAACTAACGCAGGTAACACAAAACAATTAACTTTGATGCAGTTTACCACAAAGGATGATTAAAGCTGATCCACCAATAAAATCACGAAACACAGGTCACGGATTTGCCGGAAAAAAAAATCATTAAAATTAGATTAGAAATTCCTGCAAAAATAAAAAGGTAAGCGTAAAGATTAAAAATTTAACGCTGACACCGAGAATTATTGGAGTTGATCCAATTCCAACACCTTTTTAGAAATATCAATCAACCTGTTCTTAAAAAAAACACTTTTACAATAATCAGTCCGGTTAGTGCAAAGCAATAAACGGATATTTTGAGTTAAGACTGATAGAACCGTAATATATAAACTACAGAGAAATGAATATTGTAAAAAATTAAAATAATAATATTATACCAAATAATAAGAAAAGGATGATACAATCGCAGAGTCGAGATATTATCTCTTTCCTTAACTCAAAATACGTCCCGTAGTGCGACAGTTCTGTAACGTAATGAGTCCCAGGATACAACTGCAAAAATCTTCTGATCTGCGTCACTCTATCAGAAGCCTGGCGAAACTTGTTTTGTGTATACTCTCAGACTCGAAAAAATAATCAAAATAAAAAATAAATTGTGAAGGATTGTTTTTGCTCTGTCTCTGTCTGCATGAGTTATCACAAGGACTCCTATTTAACATGAAAATGAGGCAGCACCTTGTGTAATAATGGAGTCAACAAACGTACAGATTTCATTCAATTTGTAATCATGGAAATTTTAATTACCATGTTACCATCGTACGTTTTTCAAATCAAAGCCATAAAGATTATTTGACTAAGTCATCAAATACATCAATATACTTTATTAGGTTCATATTTTTATATTTAAATAAATTTAAAAATATTCTTACCTAAATATCCAAAGTGAAATATTTGCTAAATTTCATATTTAGTAAATATAAGCTTTATAAGCTTTTCAAATCATTCACTTTGGAACTCCATTTCTCATTCAAAATAACTCCGATTTTGACAAACAAATAGACTGTCTCATAGTGCTCATGGTGACGATTCCATCGTGCCCAAATCCATGTCTTTTTGACAGACGTCTCCGTCAAAAAACCCATCGGAAAAATGGTCCACACCAATTTGTCAAAAACGAGTTCCAACAAGCCTTCCCAAAGTTATCCTTTTTATTCCATAATATTGTCATCTTCGTGTAAGCTTCCTTTGTTTCCTCGCTCATTTCTTCCGTTACTTTCTCAAGAGCTTCTTTCGCCTAAGAGTTAACTTATCTGTTAGCATTATTACATGTGCATGTGTGACACTATTATCTGTACGAACAAGAAAACATAATACCGCTTCATAAGTTTTCTTGGCATTGTCGCATTGCTCTTTGACAAACCCCTGCAGAAGGAATCATATAGGTGAATGCATCAGAGAAAGCGCTCAATAAATGCATCTTTAAATAGTTCCAGCTCTTTGCTTACCTTGAACTCATCCTTTTTGTTCTGGAGTAACGCCTCCTCGTTGATTAGATCATTGGTGAATTCCTGAAAATCAACCGAGATGATAAGTAATTCAACAACTGTGTCTGTAATTTGGAAAGCCAGATACTGCACCTCGAGGTCGTTTTTCTCCCAGTCATATTCACGTTCAACCTGGTGCACACAAGAAAATTTGATTCATATTAAAGTTACAGGTTGTCTCCTCTAAACAGTTGACAATTCAAACACATCATATCACGGCATTCCCAAAAAAAAAAATATCTTACTGGTGGTTCAGAAGGGAAGGTTATTTGAACCACAGTGCTCAGCTCAGGTTCACCTTCCTTAACTTTAATATGATATCTGCAATTAAAAATAACAAAACCAGTAATGTTCTGAGTTGCGACCCAAGGGAAAAAAAGAGAGCCATAAAACAACAGTGTATCTAAGGAAACATATTTCCAGCACATGAAGACATGTTACGGAGAATCTGTCGTCAAAAAGAAATGTAGCTAGACTTGAAAGCAGGGAATTAAGGAGCTCACAAGGAAGGCAGTTGTTGAACTTTTTCACACGATCATCTTTCAAATGTTTGAGAGCAGACCTGCAAAGAAGATACAAACCTTGACTGAATACACATAATTATGCACTCTCGAAGTTACTATGTTAAGGACATATGTAGCAATGTAACTCAAAACCCTTTCCTCTATAAAGCAAATGAGCAAACAACGTTAGACAACAAGATAAAACAGCACCACGTATTATTTACCTTCTCTGGAAAATTGGGAAGTTCTTCCTATCCACTTGTTTATCTCTGTAGAAGAACAAAAGCAGAGGTAAATATCAGCTTCCCAGTAAACGTCATAAGTCCGACCAGTAGCAGATAAACATGATATATCCCAATAAATCTAGAACTCAAGGTGTGTAGGGACACCTTTTGTCGAGTGGAAACTATGAATGTGAATATATATATATATACAATTATTACATGTATTAACTAATTATTACATGTATCAGCTGGAATATTCTTGCGCAAGTTATTTATTTGTTATAAGGAAACTAATTATTACATGTATTAACTAATATTCTTGCGCAAGTAATATATTTGTTATAAGGAAACTAATTATTACATGTATTAACTAATATTCTTGCGAAATTAATTAATTTGCGCATAAGGCAACTAATTATTACATGTATTAACTAATATTCTTGCGCAAGTAATTTATTTGTTATAAGGAAACTAATTATTACATGTATTAACTAATATTCTTGCGAAATTAATTAATTTGCGCATAAGGCAACTAATTATTACATGTATTAACTAATATTCTTGCGTAAGTAATTTATTTGTTATAAGGAAACTAATAACAAATTCTCTTTCTCTTAAAATTAATGGGATCGATGAATTTAATGAGTGAGATCGATTTAATTGGTACTTTCCTATAATAGTGGGATCGATGAATTAAAAAAGAGAAATCATCGGAAAATGATGTATTTTGAACCGAGAATACAATATAAGGTAAGTGTTTATAGTTCTTTCCATTTAAGTTGTGTCGATGAGAAAAATAAATCAAAAATGAATTTCTAAAAAATCAACCAATAGAATCGCGTTATTTCAGCTGAGAATGGCTGTGTGAGTGACACGTGTCAAATGTACTTCTCATTTAATATATAGAGGGATGAGACCTAGGAAGTGTTATAAAATAGAACGGAAATCCGAAAAACCTAACCCAAACGACAACAGGTACCCAAACGCACATGCCTACCATCCAGATTCGTTGAGCTGTTTCATAGAAGAAGTGTGCTTAGAAGGAGGGCCCTTGTTTAAGGCAGGCCTATATTCAAATTATATTGAGAAGATGGTTCCATTGTGTATTCCCACTGAGTGACAATAGGTTCAGTGATAAATGTCTATAGAAATCTGTATATCAGATATTACCGCAACATCTAACCCAGGGGGATTATATATAATGCAGAAAGGATACCTTCCAGTTATGATGCTTTGGCAGATATGCAGAGACATTGCATATGATTGCAATGGGCGGTACGAGTTGTATTGATGCAAACTTTGATAAATACGACCTTCTGAAATCAAAACGCTGCTGGAACGACGCCGTTTCGACCACAGTAAATAAATTTTAAATATCGAAATTGACACCCAATATAAAATTAATCTATTTATGTATTGTAGATCATAATTGAAATAACTTCTAAAATAATTTTGACTCAAAAATAGTTTACGAAAAAAGATTAATTAAAAATAATTTTATTAAAGAGTGTAAATATACATATATACTCTAAGATTAATTGATTAAAATTTATGATTTAAAGTTATGGAGTCGAATTTTAATATGAGTTTAAATTTTTTTTTAAATAAAATATTAATATTATTTTAAAAAATAAAATAATTATTTTAGTTATTTATTTTAATATTTGTTTAGAGAACTATTTAAGAATTGGCCATTATAAATTGCAGAAGACCGGTTCGATATCGGTTTAATAATTCGGCGAGGAATTTTTTTTTTTGCTTAAGACGGCCGTGAAAGTAATTGTGAGGGAGAGTATTTCGGCGTCGAAAATTGCAAGAGGAGGCATGGAGGAGCTTACGGAAGATGAGAAGAGAGCTCTAAGAGGAAGCAAATTCGCTCCTCTTCCTTCCTCTTCTCGCTCTCAGCCTCCCAGGTTCCTTTTCACTCCCTTAGGGCTTTTTCTTCTTCTTCTCGATTATCAAGTTACCTACTTTCCTACACAGATTAGCTCATCCAGGTGGACCCTTGAAGACGAACAAGGCTGCGGCTTTAGCCAAGTTTCTAGATCGGAAGCTGCAGGATCCTAATGGGTTGTCTTCCCTTGATCCTGATCTTATCGAATTAGCCGTCAAAAACGCCCGAGACACCGTTATTTCGAGTGAGTTTATGGCTCAAAGTATCGATTTTTGGAATTGGAACGAAAAGGGGATTAGTTTAATGATAAGGCATCTCCTGTGATGATAAAGGCTTCTTGTTATTGTAGTAGAGGACCGTTTAATTAGCCTTAAAGAGTTTGCAGTTGATTATAGTTACGGTTGATACTTGATAGCTCAGCTTTAGCAGAGCAGAGAGCTGAGGTTACGCAAAATCTGTTTAGGTCTGGTGCAGGAATATAGTAACCACTATCTTGGTCATGCAAGGAAGTTTAGCTTTTGCCAGCTCGGTAACAGGTCTTATAGGTTAGTTGAGAGCTAAAGGAGTGACTAGGATGTTGGTTTTGGGTTTAGGAGAGTTTAGGCTGCTCTAGAATTCAAATCAGGGTTTTATCTTTGGTATTTTGCTTTAGTTTGTTCTCTCTTCATCTTCTGAAATTGATTCAAAACATGATATCACTTCTGGTTCTCATCAGGTATCCTAGATTTTCCACTATTTTGGTTGGCATTAGGATTGATAGCTAGGAAGAAATTCCTTCGAGATTGTCAGTTCTAGTTAAGAAAATTAGTATCCAAGTCCAACTCTCACCTTCAAAGGTAGAGGAGAACTATGAACTGTGGATTGATTTAGTAGAAACTGTGGATAGCATCAAACAGGAGACCTTATAATCCACTACATCGTTGCAAATAAAGTTTGTGCATTTCATGGTTTTACTTGGTTTTAAAGGAGCTCTGAAATAATTTGGAAAGCCTACTTAGCATTCGTTAGATGAAACTAATGACTGTTTGCCTGAAACTAGTTTCCCATGTAACTGTGGACTTAATGTAGCTCTCTTCAAAGTTTAGAATGATGCTATCCCTAGATGTTCGGTGGTAAACAACATAGCACGCTAACATAGGGGAATTTGCTTTTATCGGTGCCCAATCCATGTGAAAAAAAATAATGCATGCATCAGTTAATGTTACTGGGGAGTGGGGAATATATATTATATAGCAGAATGTGCTTTTCTTAGCTCTGGTAAGTATTGAATGTGAAGGCATAGTCTTTATATTACTCTACTGGTCTCAGGTGAGGCTTCGAGTTCAGGAAGAAGAATCCAACACGTTGCCTCATTTGAAGACGTCGAGGTACCTGATTCTCTCTACTATCTTACATTCCATCTGGATATGGAATACATTTTTGAGAATATGTTCTGCTGAACAGTTCTTACGCCTTCTTCTGTCATGTCTTAGGTATCTTCTGATGACGATAAGATAGAGAACATTAAGCTTACCAAAAAGAAAAAGAAGAAAAACACAAAGAAGAAAAAAGAAGAGAAAAAGAAGAAGAAGAAAAACAAAAAGCATAAGGTTTATCTCCCTCACTCGCACCCTTTTTCCTTATCTCATCTTTCTACTTGCTTTTCGTTTTCCCAACACGATTTTACAAAAGTCTGTTTACGTTACTTTGTGGATTCCTTCACTCATATCTGCGTGTGGTAAACTTTTATGAAAGCAACAGATCACAGTCGATGAAGATGCCAAGTTGAAGAGACCCAATAAGAAGTTGAAGCTTTAGTGTCCCTTTTTTTGCTTTACTATGGTGGTCACATATTTGATAAAGATGGATTAGGGTCATGAGTTTTCTTCTTTTATCCTGTCTTTATTTAATTAACTCTGAGGCTGGAGTTGTTTGTGGGTTTTGGAACAAATAGCTTCATGAATCTGGAACTTGTATTTTTGTTGTTGGAAAATTGATTGTGTTTTTAGCCTTTCTGATCATAGTTATGAGACAAGTTCCAATGAATAATTATCTGCATAAAACAGAGATCATGGGTTTAAGTGTGTTTTGTAGTTTTGTACTACTTTCAAGGGACACAAGAGGAGACACAATAATAAAAAATGACATCGCCGACATTTGGTAGATGAGAGAGGATACGAATGTTATGGTCCAAAAGATCTTTCAGAGAATAACAACAATCTCCAAAAGCTGCTCACATGTGGCCAATACCACTCCAAGTCAAAACCTTCAAGTTCTTTTTTAATTATTCCATAGAAAGAGGATTATACTACATCAACCTTTCATAAAATCATGCTTATAAGTTATAATTATAATAAATGCCTTATTTAGCAGCAAAAAAATGCATTCATTTGGGAGTGAGTGGCTCGAAACATCGATTACAGAAGTGTTGGCCTATTTAATTGATCCTCGTGGTGTTCGGAGGTTCGTCAGATTCGGTTCCGTTGTTTCAGATTTTTGAAATCATGCTCAAAAATCTCATTCGGATTTTGCTTATTATTGGGTCAAAATTCGATCTGAATCGAATTATAATCAATGTCTGAAATTCACCCAATTAAAATAAAAACTAAATTTTTTGACAAAAGTATTCATAACATAAAAAATTATTCACAAATATAATTAAAAACTAGTCAATCTACCTAAACTAACTAAAAATATTCAAAATAACAAGTAAAACAAACTAAAAATCTTTTAAATATTTTTAAACATCTAAATTACTTTTACATATATAAAAACATTAACAAATGTAACTAATTTAGATATTTTGAATCTTAATTTAGATTTCGATTCGATTTGGTTCGGGTTATACCTAAACCACAAAATAACAAACTCTTTAACTCCCATTTAGATACTTTATATAACGGTTTGAATTTCGATTTTTTCGCTTTGGGTTAAGGTAAGAATCTCAGTTTGGGATAAAAACGCTTAGGCCTAATCTGAAGGGGAAATTACAATTCTACAAGAAGTTTGATACCACTTTGTAAATTTACCTTTAATGAATGACAATTTTCAAAAATACTTTAATTTTTTGATGAAAATAGACTTAATTAATTTTTCTAAATATTTATAAAAAATTTAGAAACTCAACTTGATCCCTTTAACACCAAAACCCTAAACAATAATCACTAAAATGTAAACTCAAATGTTAATATATTTTTGATAATGTGTATTTTTACAAAGTGATATTTAACGTATGTTATTTTTAGTAATTTCTCTAATCTGAACTATAATTCATACAATCCTCTCACATGTCGTTGTTAGGCGGCCTCGATTATTTTGAAGGCAACAGAAACTAAAACGACAATAACAATAATACGTGATGATCTTTTAAATGCCCCATATTCATGCATGCATTCAACTTGTTCAATTTGTCGCTTAATCTTGTAGTATAATAAAAGTCGGATACATCATACATATTAGTTGTTTTTATAACTACCCATGTCTCTTTGAGAAAGAGATCCAATGTTTTTGCATCTCTTTGTGTCAGCAAAAAAACTCTTATGCTATGATGACCTTTTGTCCTTTGTAATCAAATCATTCAAAGCATTAAAGTTTACGGTTTAAGAAATAACAGAAGTGGAAATACTATATGCTCTCTCTAGTGTGAAGTGACGTTTAAACGATTGGTGTTGAGTGCGATTCACATTCTTTGCGTTTGCAAGATTATACTTTCCGTAACACTATAGGTTAAGATCAGTATACTCTATACGTTTTTCTTAAAAAAAAACCATTTGTTAAATCGTAATGTTTTTTCTTAGTCGGTTGTCTATTAAAATTTGGGAAAAATTCATTTTTAACTTAAATTTGATAACACTTTTCAAATTTACTTTTAATAAATGACTATTTTTATAATACTTTATTTTTAATAAAAATATATTTAATTAATTTTTCTAAATATTTATAAAAAATTTAGAAACTCAATCTTACATTTTTAACACTAAATAAACAATAATCATTAAAATGTAAATTCAAATATTAATATATTTTTGATAATGTGTATTTTTGGAAAATAATACTTAACTTATATTAGTCTTAGTAATTTCTCAAATAATTTTTAGTTCTTGGCACGCAGATAGAGATTATTATTCAGTCGTTATTCGTGTCTTTTAACCAAAGCAAATGTAATCTAACGATGGAAAGATGAGGTGCCTCCTAGTTCAAGACCCTTGGGAAATGTAAGATCATCATTATCCCTAGAATCTCTAACGGAATTCTTAAATTTTTTTTATTTTTTTTTACTGATTAAAAAAAAATTAAAAAACGAAACAATCGCGGATCGCCACGTGTCAGTGGAACCCGCAAACAGTGTAAGAAACTCTCTAAAACCGGTTCTTATTTAGCAGTTTTTAGAAGCAGTTCTTCCACTGTTCGCGGGCCCCACTCAATAAAAAAAAAAAACAATCGTGGGCCGCCACGTGTCAGTAGAACCCGCAAACAGTGTAAAAAACTCTCCAAAACCGGTTCTTATTTAACAGTTTTTAGAAGCGGTTTTTACACTGTTCATGAACCCCACATGTCAGTGGGGTCCGCGAACAATGCAAGAACCCCTCCTAAGAACCCGAGATAATGATGCTCTAAGATTCACGTCCAGTAAAGATATTAACAAGGGCTGCTTTTTAAATATAGATTTGGAATTTCTTAATTAACAAAGTAATAGTTCTTGTCTAAAACGTTCATCGTGAAATTATTACTATATATCTAATTGTTATTATAAAGATTTTGTTTAATATATAAGCAGATTCGACAAACACACTAGTCAAAAGTCTTAGGCGTAGAAAATATTTAATACTCCCTCCGTTTTTTTATAATTGACGTTTTAGGAGAATTTTTTTGTTCCAAATTATTTGACGTTTTCAATTTTCTATGTAAAATTTATTAGTAATTAATGTTAGATGACCAATGATATTATAGCTTCTATTTTATTATTGGTTGAATTGTGGTTAGGTAAACAATTAATGATGTTTTTGTTTAGAAAATGATAAAAAATTAAATGTTTCTTAATTTACGTGTATAATCCTAGAACGTCAAATATAAAAAAACGGAGCGAGTATATCAGACCTATGAATATTGGGTCGTTACGTCGGAGTCTTACTACAAAATTAAATGTTCGACCAGTGTTGTAGCGATTAAAGACAAATTAGTTTTCTCCATAAATAAGATTAAGAAACAATTAGCAGATTGGCTGATGAAACAAAATAATGTTAACATCAACCAATAAATAACACATGAGTTAATGTTTTCCTTTTCTCACGCATGAGAAGATTTTGATAAAGAGATTGTCTTGTTGCTATATTTGCAACTTGAGCCGACAAAGTTTACATCCTTTGACCTTTTTCCCTTAACTCTTAATACAATCTCCAAACAGTCATTTCACGTTTTTAAAAGATTTATATTTCATAATATTTATATGAATATATATATATATATATATATATATATCTGTGTGACTTTTCTGTGTTGTTTTTTTTTGTTCAAAAAATAATTGCATAATTTTCTGAACAACTCTTTTGTAGATCAAAGTAAAAAAAAAAGCTTCACTAGTATATCTTCAATCACTATAAGGGCAATATTATTGGTTAGTATCTCAAAATAAGTATCTAAACAAAACTATATTATTATTTTAATACAATTAGTTTATATAATTAACTCTAAAAGTTTTCAAAAAAATAAATCAACAATAAGTGGATGAGAAATAGACATGTGGCATTAAAATTTCTAATGAGATTCTAATAAATTTTTATTTAAAAACTTTATTACATTCTCTTTCCTAATTTCTTAATTTTTGTATTTACTTTAAATATGAAAAACTCATCTAAAAAATGCTCTAACTATCTTAAATATAAGAAAATCATATTTCTACATACAAAAAAATAAATAAGGATTTCGATTCCACAATCTACCTCCACTATATAACCAAAAGCTTCACTAGCATCATCTTCAACTTTTACCTCAATCGCATTAACTGTCTCAATAAATTAAATTGGCAAACAATATATAACCAAATAAAGGTTTGTAAAAATGTTTGGTTCAAATTTGTAAACTTAATACATTTTTCAATTTAGATATTTTGTCTAAGGTTTAGTTTCACAGTAGGTGTACAATCTTAGTATGGAAAAGAAGAAAAAATAAAATGTAGATGAGTAACAAAAATAGTAAAGAATAAAAGAAAATGAATAAAAAAAGAGAGGAAGTCATTTATTCTATGTTTGGCGCGTATATTAACCACCACCACCGGCAAACACACACCCATAAAGAAAGATCAAACCTTTCCTTCCAAAACATCTCAGCCGAAAAAAATCCAAAATCTAACCCTAAAAAAAACAAAAGTCTTCAGCTTTAAGCAAAAGAGATCAAGCGACAGAGAGTGGTGTAGAGACAGAACCAACCACGATCTTTGGTTTCTTCCCAACACTCCCGTTTGATCGGACTTCCACATTGTTTTGTTCTGTTTTCCTCAGCTCCGGTCGCTAAAAACAAAGGAGATAGAGAGAGGTTAGTGTAATAAAATAATGGAGCGGTACGGTCTCGCCGCCGGCGAACAAGGGTCACGGTCGGATCCATCACTTGAAATAGGTATAGAAGGTAACGTTCGATAATGTGTTTCCTGCATTTCTCTCTCTCTCTCTCTTTCTCGTTCTGTTATTGCTTTGGCTTGAATCTGCGATTAGCGTTTTGTGAGAATCGTTTTTCGATGTGGCGGTTAGGGTTGCAAGGCGGTGGAGGTGAATCGTACCCGGAGCGACCTTATGAGCCCGATTGTATGTATTACTTACGAACCGGTGTTTGCGGGTACGGTTCGAGATGTCGGTTCAATCACCCACGTAACCGTGCTCCGGTAATAAAGTCTCTCTCTCTCTCTCATAACATCTCACTTGTTCTGTTTTTGTACTGTCTTGGTGGGGTTTTGATAAAGTTACTACCTTTTTTGTTTGCTTCCTTATGTGTTTGGAACTTGTATGGAAGCTCTTGATTAGTTTCATTCTTTTAGGTCTTGGGAGGTCTCAGAAGAGAAGCTACAGAGTTCCCAGAGAGAATGGGACAGCCCGTGTGCCAGGTATCTTTTGCTGGTTACGGATTAAGCAATGCACGTATGTAGTGATCTAGTGTGTAGCTAAGTCTCACTCTTTGTACAGTATTTTATGCGAACGGGAACATGTAGATTCGGTGTTTCTTGCAAGTATCATCATCCTAGACAAGGAGGAAGAGATTCTTTTACTACTCCTACCTCATTAAACTACATGGGGTTTCCATTACGTCCGGTTTGTTCACAATCTCTCCTCTTGTCAGACTCAGTTGTGGTGTGTTGTAATGTATCTGATCTCTCAAAGCGGTTCCTTACACAGGGTGAGAAAGAATGTTCATATTACATGAGAACCGGTCAGTGTAAATTCGGTTCCACCTGCCGGTTTCACCATCCTGTTCCTCCTGGTGTACAAGCTCCATCTCAGCAGTTATCAACTGGTCCAGCTATTTATCCATCAGTTCCTTCATCGCAGCAATTTGGAGTAGTTATACCAAGACCTCAGGTTTTACCAGGCTCATATGTTCAAAGCCCTTACGGTTACAACCAAATGGTTCTTCCTCCTCCTCCTGGTATGGTTCCATACTCTGGCTGGAACCCTTACCAGGTAATGTTCTAAAAACTTATGTTTTGTTTTTTACTTTTTTGTTCCTTTAACAAAGCCTCGTTCCATTTTATTTAAGGCTTCTCTAAGTGCAATGCCTTCTCCTGGGACTCAACCATCTATGGGATCAAACTCTGTTTATGGTATTACACCATTATCTCCTTCAAATAAGGAACAATCTTTTCCTCAGCGACCTGGACAACCTGAGTGTCAATACTTTATGAGAACCGGAGACTGTAAGTTCGGAACCTCTTGCAGATTCCATCATCCTCTGGAAGCAGCATCTCCCAAGGCAGTTAACCTCAGCCATATTGGCCTTCCACTTCGTCCTGTAAGTCTCGTTCCCTTAGCATCTGCATATATATATTAGCTCTAATGCCATGAAACATGGTCATTGGTAATGAATTAATGATAAGTTCCTTATAGACACTCTGTTTCTTGATTTGAGTAAACTTAGTTTTCTTGAAATTTCATTCTTATGTTCAATAGTTTATCTTTTAACAAAGACAAAGCTAAAAGTAGTAACATCTGCAGGACACAGCGCAGTGCAGCCACTTTGCGCAACACGGGATTTGCAAGTTTGGGCCTGCCTGCAAATTTGACCACTCCATAGGCTCTTCTTCACTAAGCTACAGCCCGTCCGCTTCTTCGGTCACTGACATGCCTATGCCTTACCCTCTTGGATCCTCATCGCTCCTCACGTTAGCTCCATCATCAACATCATCCACGTCTGACCAAGGCAAAGAGCTTCACTCTTCGAGCTCCAGTAAACCCACAAACGCAACAAGTGGTGGCTCAGAAACGGTGGCTTCTTCTGTGACCAGTGGTGTGAGCCACTCAGAGTCTGCTGAGACCAAAAATGGTGACTCGGCTTGCATTGAAGTTAAGACTTCTAGTTAAAGAGACAATACTCATAGGAGAGAAGAGAATCTCCCTCTCTATTCTTTTTCGACTAGCCTCCCTCTTTACTCTCTATCTCTTCTTATTTTCATCACACTTTCATGAACTCAGGAACATAAGTTTTTTTTTTTTGGTGGAGACAACAAACAACAAGAAGCAAAAGCAGAGAGAGAGAGAGACGAAAGCAGCTCTAGTGTTAGTTGTGGTCTCTCTTACCATGTTCATACGATTCCTTCATACGGCCATCTTTCCATCTCTTTTGTTTTAAAACTTTTCGAAGTGATTATATATAAATGGCCTTATTATTCAGGAAATTCATCTGATTTCTGAAAATCTCAAAATCCCATGTTTTTAAAAAATAAAATTTTATAGAATATGGAAATATGGGAATTTCAGTTAAGAGTCCGATTATCATATTTTACTATATAAGTTCTTTTGTAAATCCCTTGTTATTTTTTTTTAGAACCCTTGTTATTTTCAAGTGTACATATTTCAACGATTTTATCATACATTTGTAAGAAATTATAAACTTGCATGTCCAACAGAAACGGAATGTGAAATTATGTTTTAACTTTGGGTTCACAATCGGGTAAATCTTTCAAATAAATTTTAAAAAGAAATTATCACAAAAAATAATTCTGAAGGAAAAAATTATTAAAATAGATTTTTTATTTTGAAAATTTTAATTTTAAACTTTACCACTAAAACCTTACTCTATAACTCTAAACCTTAAGTGTACATAATTAATTAACTCAAAAATATAAAGTATATTTACACTATTTAATAAAATTTATTTTTATCATTTTTTTTATGAAAGTTATTTTGTTGACAAAAATTTTTTTAGGTCTATATTGTGGTATCTCTCTTTACAAATTGTAAAGAAGATTTAACAAATAGTTTAATAAGACCTTTTTCCCTTTCTAATTGGTAACAACATAAATCAAATATGTTAAAATGGTAAAAATCCAAACGCAGTAGTCGTTGAAACAATCCAATCCTAACTGTTTATGGAACAGCAACAAGAAGAGAAAGAGCAGAACAGAGCCGATCTATTTGTTCTACAATTGATTCGTACGACTTTGATCATGAATATATGAAAAGAAGGGAGTAAAATTACTGTTGATGTGGAAGTAGAAGTCAGTAATTCTCGTACTTGGTTCTTTGTGTTGGTGATATAACATGTGCATGTCTGGTTTGTTCGTTGCGTCTAGTTTTACTCAAAACAACAGAACAATCATTATCATGAGTTTGGTCACTGAAACATCATCACAACAAAAGCTTTCAACAACCCCAAAAAAAAACTGCTAATCATTAAATGCTTTATCTGAGTTATACTTATTACTTAGATGATCTACCATAATTAAGGATGGATAGAGGTCACATATTTATTGTTTCTTGTTTAGAATACTGAACCATTATTTTTTCCTTAGATTGACTTATCAATAACTTAACAACAAATCAAAGTATTCTGCAGTCTTTGTAAGTTTTTTTTTTAGAATCAGTGTAAATGGTATAACATCAGTTATGTTAAATTCCATGGACTATTTATATGTATAGAAGCTTGGATTGGGTCTGATGAGTTAAAAAAATAAAGTGAAGTTGATAAACTTTAGAAAGGGGAGGGACTAGTTGAGTTATATGAAGAAAGTCAAAAACCTTAAACAGATTTTTAAAAGGACAAAAAGAGTTGTGATGTTGAGTTGGTGTACACAAAAGTATAGGCAAAAGGAGGGAGACATGAAACCGTGATTGTGCAATTAAAGACCAAACAAGTTATGACCAAAACACATGTCCAAAGACCAAAAACACCATCATGCTACTTCACTAAAAGTCCATCTCACATTAACTATATTTTTCCTTAAACATATATCTCTTATATTAAAATTCAGTCTAATTCCAAACTTTCAATTGTTATAAAAGTTTCTGCAACTAATCTTATAATCCTGGTATATAACATATCTTAGTTATTAACTTATAATTAAATATCCACTATATGTAAGTCATTTGATTTCAATATTATACACACCCACACTTAATTATTATATGCATAATGAGTGTGTTGGAAGTAGCATGGACAAAAAGTGGTCTTTGATACAACTCGCATTAAAACCTTTTGCTAATCAGAACCATGATACTTAAAGGAAATCACAAACAAATAAAGAAAAATTAAAACTTAATGGTAAGGGAACCTTATGGTGCATGCATACAATAAGCAGAATATATATAATAAAGTCGATAACATGTTAACAACAACAACCAAACGACCGTGGAATAACGTAAATACTAATTATATTATTATATAAATATAAAAAACAGAAACATTAAAAAGAATGTTCTAATAGAGTGAGTAGAAGCCTGTAGTGTCTGTAACATCTCCAAAAGCAGCCATAGAAGAAGAAGAAGAAGAAGAGAAACTTTGTGGCTCCATTATTGCGTAATCTTCCATTGACATGGAAGTACCAGCACCATAGTTAGTGATCATGGCAGAGAGATCACACGAACCAAACTCATGATGATTAACCATCATCATATCACACGAACTAAACGCTTCGTATGACTCGGAAGCCTTGCTTACCGGAGTTGTGAAACCAGCTCCGGTTTGGTTTTGGATGGTGGTGGTTTCTTGAGGTGGTTTAAGGCAATGGTTTGGGACAATGCAGTCCAAGTAACCAGAGTTGTTAGTGGAGTTATTTCCTTCTAACGAGAAGAAGTTATTTTCTTCGTCTAGTGAAGATGATAACGAGCCGTTAGAAGACGAGTTTTGAGGACTAGTACCAAACGTTTGAATATCAGCGTTTTTATGACGAACCGGTGTGTTGAAAGAAGCAACGGGTAAACCGGTTTGGGAGAGAGTATGTTTAGGCTGCTGATGGCGATGATAGTTTTGATAAGGAGGATGGTGATCAATGACAAACTGTGGAGAAGAGTTTGGTAATAAAGATTGGTTATTGTAAGGAGAGACAATGAGAGAGTGGAGATTAGGGTTTGTGAGGATGGTGTGAACATCATTTGGAGTGTAGACGAAGTTAGTTCGAGCTTGAGTGCCTCTCATAGAAAGAGCTGCTCTATCGTAGGCAAGAGCGGCTTCATGAGCAGTGTCGAAAGTGCCTAGCCAGTGACGTTCTTTGGTGGTTGGATCTCTAATCTCAGCTGCGTAACGACCCCATGGACGTCTCCTGACTCCTAGGAACCTTCCTGGCTCTGCTTGCTTTGATCTTCGGCCTCGTCTCTCGCCGGTTGTGGTGGTGGTTGAGTTGGTTTTGTTTTGGTCGATAAGAGCAAAACCCATTTGAGTTTGGGATGTTTCAAAGTGTTTAGTATGATCTAGGGTTTTGGAGGTTGACATGATGATGGAGATATAGGTGTTTCGAAAGGAGTTTTTAGGGTTTTTAGAAAGTGTTTTTTTGTGTGCTTTGCTTCTGTCTGAAGATGATGAGTGTTGTTTGGGAATGGAAGTGAAGTGCTGTTATAAATAGAGAAACATTGAGCTTGATATATAGAGAGACTTCACTTTTGATTCAACTGCTTTTAGTGTATCTTTTATTTCTTTTATTTGATTTGTTTTTTTTTTAAATTCTTTTCCCAAAGATATGTAGGTTTCAGCGACAAAGATAGATCAAAAGTTGGCGCACATTGGTTGGATTTTTAAAAGGTTTTTATATGGCTTAATCAGTGAAAATAAATCAAAACCGATTGTATAAAAAGCTAAAAGGACTGTTTTTAATCTGTTTTCTGGCCATTATTTCATACTTATTTGCTAAATTTGTTTTCTGACCATTATATTCACCGGTTCGTCTTAAATTTTTACTGTAGGCATACAGTATATATATTTGCATTATGTATTACGTATGGCTATTCATGAAAGCCTAAGAAGGAGGCCAAGGATCATAGGAACTACTGCAAAATCTGGAATATCACAGTAACCAATTTTGATTTAGAAATAAGAACAACCAGAAATTGTGGTATATATATTACATCATGCTATTTGAATATTTTATTTCAATGGGATGAAGCTAATTAATTAACTCAAATAATCTGCTTAGTGGTCACGTGCAATATGCATAATAACCCTACATATCATATAGCTTAATGGTCAAGGGTCTACGTAAGAAAAATGATATTTTCGCTTAGATTTAAACCCCCTAGCAAATTAATATAAACTAGTATACATTTAGCTGATATGGATTGCTATTACCGTTATGGTGCCGCATAAATATGAAGATACTGAAGTAAATTCATGAATTTGATTCCAACAAATTTTATAAACTAAATAAGTATACATCAAAGTCAGTTAGCTCAAATTTTTCCCAATATGTTTTATATGGAAAAATATAACAACGTATAGGCAAGCGACATAATATTTGATTTTTTTCTATCATATTGTGAATTGGTTGGTTTGGTTAAATATAAGTAATCAAGTACTAATCTAATTTGTAGAAGCCCCTGCTCAAATCACATGGTTACCCGCATTTTAAGCGGCAATAGAAATGAAAATAACTTTTTTGTCATCTTGTAATGATTTTTTCAATGGGAGTGGTTAAAGACACGATGAACCAAACACAAAGTACGTATACATTTGGTTTTTAATTTTAATACCTCAGTGGACAGTTTTGTATTGATGTCCTTATATGCAAACAAACACAAGTAAACAGCAATCTTAGTCTCTTTGTGTTTGTAATTTTCTAGGATTACATAAATACACATGAGCTTGAGTGGTTATTTGTCATATGTGATTGTATTTAGAAAATTAATGTCTTACCCGACAAACAGTTATATATGATGAAATCAAGAAAATTGTTCATAGTCAACTATAACACGACTTTAACTTAAGAGTTAAAAACTAGTTAACAATTCAAACATGACTGTGAGCTCTAACTTTGAACTTTGGATTATGATTAGGGACTTTAGAGTTTAGACTAGACATCAAATGAGCGGTAACATTTACATTGAATTATTCTTTTCAAATTGAATGTAAAATTTATTCAAACTTAATAAAATGATTGCTACGTCAAATATATCATTTTAAAACGAATTACAAAAGAGTAATTTTGAGGAAGGTTGGCCAAATATATGTTAACGATATAAATAATCAAATCAACTAGTAAATCTCTTGATACATTTACCATCGCGATAAGTACACTATTATATAAATGGACCCGGTTGAAGAAAAAGAATTAGTAGTCAAAACGGAAGTCCCGAAAGCTCGAAAAGAATTGTAAAGCAAAGTTGGATCAAAACTTCCCAAACAAGAGCAACAAGGTAGGCCACTTATTGGAGTTTAGTTAAAAAAGTTTTTTTTAAACATCAAATGCTTATATTAATTTAAAGACTCACTGGGCTAGACGAATACAAAGATAAATGAGTTGTTTACATATTAAGACACATTTTGTCTTTTTTTTACACATAGGAACACATCCCACATGTGAGACACTTTTCGTGTGTGAACACAATAATTGGAGACGAAAATGGCCTTAATGAAAACTGGTCGTAGATGATGACTTGTGGACGATGATATGGATATGAACACCAATGTGTCGACAATCTCAAAGATAAACAAGTTAATAACTTCAAACCAAACCAAAAACATCAATGTATATGTCCCTCAAAAAATGTGGACAAACAAAATGTGTACTCAACAATGAACGAAGAAAAAAATAGCACCAGAGAACTGAGTTACCTCGTGACCATAAGCCCAACTTCTCTAAACTCATGTGTGGGTGAACCTAACACAGAAGCATGATTAGCCACTAAGTCTTTTAAGGCCAGAACAAAAACAAACTCTTACAAGAAGTATAGACTACGTTTTAATCCTATAAGAAATTTTGTGTACAAGTTTTTTGTGGATGAAGTTTCGACATATTGTGGACGAGGTCTTGTGGACACAACAAAAAGATATCAATTAGAGTCAGGTCCATGGAAACAAACAGTATAGAGATGTAATGTGACATGTACCTTATTCTCAAATGAGTAGTTGATGAAGTTAATATCCACAAAAACTCGGTAAATAGGAATCATATTAGTGTTGTGAGTTTTTAAGGGTGTTGAGGCGGTGAGATCATATTAGTGTTGTGAGTTTTTAAGGGTGTTGAGGCGGTGAGACGGTTGCTGAATTTCAAGCTCATCCACTCTCTGAAACTCCACCGTATTACCCCGAGCTCAGTCATGGCGGATCCCGAGTTCACTCACGGCGAGTTCCGATCTGATCCACTCTGAAACTCCACCACAACTTCCCCGAAATCATCTACGGCGGATCCCGAGCTCACCCACGCAAAATCCAGAGCACATCCACTATTGATTCATTACATGCTCTGGTCACATCATCACACCCATCGATCATCTCTTGAATTTTTTGGAACTCTCTACATTAGGATTTGAGCATCTGAAAAGTATAATTGAATTAGGAAAAAAAAAAAAGAACATCTCAAGCTTGATAATGAATTAGGAGAGAAAGAAAGAGAAAGTGAAGTTTGATCTCATTTAAGGGTGTTAGTGTCTTTAGAAATGAAAAATGTGTGTGACATGTGTAATGTGTCTCTAAGTGTAATTGGAAATTCATAAAGTGTCTCTAGAAGTAAATGTTTCAAAGATAAGTATACAAAAATCACTAAAACAAGATGATATATAGAAATGCTAAAAGAGAAGAAATTCATAGAAAAGTTTATTTGAAATCTTAAAGCTATTGTTCAAAAGAACATAATGAAGTTGGAGTCAATATTATTAGGAACAAATATACTACATCAGAAAGTTGAAATTTTTTTTAGTAGTATATATAAGATAGATGGATTATTCAACTTATCACCAATTGATTTTAGATTAGAAGTACATCTAATTTAATATAGTATTAGAGTCTGATCCATATAGCCCAATCCGATCTATTATCGATCTAGCTTAAAGTCGTCTCATCGATCATTACCCAAACATTTTTGAGACGACGCTCAAAGAGCCATCATCTCGAGGGAGTTTATTAAAGACAAATGTCTTATATCAAAAGTTGAAAAGAATCTTTAGCAGTATATAAAATAGATGGACCAGTTTATTTATTACTAGTTCATTTTTAGTTTGGAAACTCATCTATATTAATAAGTACGAAGATACCAAATCGATGGAGTTTGAAAGAGACTCGAGTCATGAACTCCAATTCTAAAGCATTTGTTACAAAGGGTAAATGATGTCATTTCAAAATAAATAGAAGACTCATTATAACAGTTTTCCACTTTGGAGATGAAGTACCGTAGAGGAAGAGGTGGAGTCAAGGAGGGCAAACCAGTGAAGCTAATGGTTATGCTTTTGTCGGAAAGTCACGGTGGTGGAGACTATTGTGCACGAATCATACTCCATTAAGATGCTTTGGTCAGAAAGAGATGAGCTATGAATTACGGTTCTAAGAGTATTCGTCGGACAGAACAATAAATGTTATTTCCATACAAACTGATTGATAGTAGTTATCTTTCACTGCATTGCATGACACACGTCGATCCAGTAGACTTTTTTTTTCACATAATGGTTAGGAATTTCTTATATTAAATTAAGTTTGTATTTAAATTCTTTAGTTATGATTAAAATAAAAATGTAATTCTTAATTTCTTTCAAATCAAACTTTAAATATACATATCATCTGAAAATATGTTGATTTTATTTACATGGTTGAGAACGTTATACATCTCACACTATTAAACAAAATATCAAATATTCATTTTGATCAATAATGTAGAATGTTGACCGGGTGATTGTGGTCGAGTGGTAAGGAGACGAGACTGAGACGCCAACACGTTTCGGGTTCGATCCACCTGCTGCGCGAAACTAAGTCACAATTATCCTGGTCACCTTATACGGATATGAGTCCATGTTTTAGGGTCCATTTGAATACTCGGAGAGAGGGTCTATCCGTGGGTTGCACATCCCCTTGGGGATTAGTCTGGACCTCTCCATGGGTCTGGGATACCCCAGGTTAATCAACAAAAAAAATAAAAAATGTAGAATGTTTTGAGTAAAATACCATTTTTCTATTAACAGTCATGTTTCTAGTTATATCAAATGAGATACAATTCGATAAACTTGAGTCATTCTTTGGAATTCAATTTGTATTCTAAATAAAAGATTATTACATCTCTAGTTTACATTTTGATTAAATTATCGATTTAATGAAGTATGAAAGAATTTCCAATGTTGTTATTTTACATGAACATCTTATAAATTAATTTTTTTATTTATTTAAAAGATATCTCAAATAATTGAAGATTCCATTTTTAATATATTGAAAAAAATTTGGATAAGTTTCTCAATTATTTGAGATATCTATTTAATGAAATCTATATTCTCATTTTAAGATATTTACTTGACAGATTTGCAATGAAAATGCTCTAACAAAACAAGTGATAATTCTTATCCAAATTGTGAAAAAGTCAAACTCTATGATTTATAAAAGGGTAAGTGTTATATATTATTAGTTTTGTACTTACCTGAGGATGATTCTTACTAACTACAAAGATGCAGATGAAAGAAGTAAAGTGTTACTAAATTTTACTTTTTACTAAGGTTTCTATTTGGATATTTATAATATTAATAACTGAAAAGGAGTTGTAACTTGTAAGCTGTAAGATCAGTCAAAATTTCTCCTTTTCTATCTCTTTTGGAAATGTGACCATTGTTGGTAAGCTTTTCGCACATAGCTAAATGGCATTGGAAATGAAAAAAATATATTTTGTTTTATATGGAAGAGAGTCAAACTAATAATATTATATATATAGTTCTATCATTTTGGCTCTTTTACAAAAAAGAAAAATCTTTTGACTAATACAACAGGAATACAACCGTGGTCGGACAATGATAATCGCAGTCACTATCTTTTAGTGCAGCGGGCGCCTCAGCGATATATACAATTTACCAAACACAACAAAATAAAATTGTGCGCCAGAATAAAGTAACACCAATGATATTTAGTCTATAAATAGTTTTATGCATATTTATATAGGGGAAATATTAGGCCGAGATCAATTATTGAATAGCATATAACTAAATAATCTGTATAGCTAGGAATGGTTTGTATCATAACTTTAAGAAGTTACATAGGAGTATTTTAGAGAACTACAATCCTTATCCAGAAATTACATATAGTTCCTTTTTTTTTGGGTCAAACACATATAGTTCTAAGATGCAATGATTATAAATAAAGTTATAAATAATTATTTTGGTGAAATTATTAATATGTTTCATCCCTTTTAAGAATTTGGGTTAGAGACAAATTTAAGCTATAGAAGAATCTGACGACCCTTGACTCATCCACTCATATTTTGAACTTCATGTGGGACTACCCTTCCATTTGAATATCTTCTAGAATACATCATACTTGGCATCTTATTATTGCCAGTGAAATTAATAGCAGTGATAATGCTATTAAATCAACTGTTATATAGTTGAGTTTTAGTGATCATGTAGACATATACACATCGTATAGCTATATATAGTATTTTCTTAAGAAAACCATACAGTGTAACTATAGTAAATTCAATATATTTACGTAAAGACGTAGACATTTTTCCTGAAAGGTTTATTTCATTGGGCCCTACAACATGCATGTATATAACGAGTAAAAATTATACATGAACGTCTTGTACATCTTAAACTTATTGTCTCTATGAACTCGTATATAATCAAGACTCATCGTCAACGTTATTTGACTACAAAATAAGCTATCGCATTAGTTTGTACCATAGTTTTATTGGGATGATGCACAAGTTATTTGTTGACTTACATACGGTTAATATTGAATTTATTTGCAAACCCTCTAACAAAAAATATATAAATATATATATATATATATATTAAATTCATGTAGTGGTTGAACCATTCTAAGCTAATTTGAATTTTCCCTCAAAAACTCGGAGAAACAAATCAATAATGTTTGTTTTTGGAAATAAGGTAAAAAAATTCATATAACATAACAAAACCCAATTGACATTGGGCACGATATTGGGATTGCACTATTGAACACTTCGAGTGAAATCTTTTTAGTCAAGTTCCATGTGATCGAGGCTTTCTTGGGTTTATGAATGGAGAATTTCTTCACATTTCTCAAAATAAAGGCAAAGAAAAAACACATAAATTTAATTTGAACAGCTAATGAAAAGCAAAACTTTTGTTGTGGCTTATTAATTAAAATTTGTTTTTGTGTCAAAAGGACATCCCGGGATTTAGGGTTAAAGGTTGTCTTAGAACAAACTTGGACTTTGACGAGAGTCCAGACACTCTGACTGAAAAGCCAAGTGGGGGTTCACAATTAGTTTTGCCATTGAATATATATATCCGCTGAAGGTCATGAAAGATACAGATGAGTATCAATCGTTACTATTATTAAATTCGCTTATTCATAGTTAAAATTAATGTAGCATACAACTTATGAAATATAGTTAAAAGAAGTTGTAAACACTCCACGGCTAATGAGTCTCTTATCTCTGTTCACTCGGTCTATGGATCCAATTTTAATTTCGTCTAACGGCCATTCGTTAATTTTGGAAGGTTTAAAAGTCTTTTTTACTGACCATGCAATCATCATATTACATTTTTCCATGCTTTGACATCACTCACTCGTGAGTATCACAAATCACTTTTCGATAGATCATTTTTTCTTCCACTTTTCCAGTATGAGCATGCTTAACTCTAGAATTCTAAACAGATGTATGACGAAAAATGTAAACACACTTTAGTAACATAGATATCAAATCGATTTTATTAAACATTTCCATATATACAAGAAATCATGATGTTACAGATGTTTTCAAAACAAAACTGATATAGTATTCATGTAAATTTATGAATATACCATTTAGATATATTTTTGTAGAGTTGAGTTTTTTTTTCTTTTGCTAAAGACTAGTTTAACAAATAAACCATAGTGTGACTGAAAATGAAAAAAAAAAAGTAATTTATAGCTCTCGATAAGATAGTGGAAAATATAACGTTTTTGTTAGTCTTTGGTCTATTATCTACTATTGAAAACCTTGACCAGAAAAGGGGTTTAGCTATCTAAATTTTGATAACACATTCAATTTTTAGCTCAGAAATCAGAAGACAGTAGTAGTTATTTTACCACACTCGTGTACAGTAAATTACTCCAGTAATTATACTATTAATAGTTCTTAGGTAACTGGAAAGTTATAAGCTCCGATCCATTGGCTTACGTCTATTCACTTTTGCATTAAAGTCAGGTAATCAAACGCACTCGTGGCACTTAGTGCGACGTAATAAACCATAATCATAACCTAAATTATGTTCGTGCTCCCATGTGACCCTTTTTTTTCTACATATGTATTATGTCTAAAGAATTATATTATAGAATGAGCTATTATTATTCAAAATCATATTTTATTGAACTAGACGATATTTCTATATTCTTATTTTTTGTTTAACATTATATCAAAACTTAATTAGAATAAAAACAAGAGATAATGTGACAAGATAATTTATACCCAAAAAATGAATGAAAATGTATGGTGGTGTGTGTGTGTGTGTGAACGAGGAGGATTAGGATGATAGTTTTTTTTTGTAACACAGCGATAATTAATCACTACATTTTTATAAATAAAGTGTTTATACTCTTAATATTGTTGTGATGCAATGTGGTTTAGATGGAAATTCGTCCTAAACTGAATAAATAAAAGATGTCGGCAAGTAGAAACACAAAGAACCAAACAAGGCAACTAGGGGTGAGCACAGATAATAACACCATAATTTCCATTATTTAAGATTTACTTCTTATCTTACGAATATATGATTTTTAGATTTGCCTTGTTTCAAAAAAAATACGGATATCCAATTTTTTGTATGTCGAGATCTTTTTAAATATTTATGCATATTTACGTATATTTGCAGATATCTCATCTACTTTATTTAATACAGGTAAATTTTAAAAAACTATACAAATGTGTTTTCACAAAAATCTGTTTACATGATATAAAATGAAAAATAAAAATTAATGAAACTATACGTTTAATAATTTTCTAAAATTAATCAAATTTTCTTATAAAACACAAAATTTTAGAAAATTATAGTTTTTAGAAAGATTTTATATTTAAATTTTAAATCAAATTAATAAAATGATATGTTAATATAATAATTATATAAAATTATAAATATAAAAACTATATTTATTTGTACATATACACGTATTTGTATAATGTCAGAACAAATCAGATATTTATCTCTGAACTTTTTAGTATTTATGGTTTATTTCGTTCTAACGGACATTAACTTTTAATATTTGTTTTGTTAACAACTTACATATACTCAGAATTTTCAGATCGAATCAAAACAAATAACAGATCTAATCAAATTGAACAATAAAATGCTCATAAACCAAACACAATTAGATACTTCAAGAAGAACCAACGACCAATGATTAGTAGACAAGTAAGCTAGATACAAGCCCCACCGAACCTAGTATGCGCATACTATGTGGGACATTGTCGATGACACGTAAGATACTGTTGCCGCACGCGACAACGGGGAAACAATGTAAGCGTGGGACCTACTAACTGTAATCTCTGATTACGTGTCGTGATCTGAACGATGAAACGAAGGGGGAGCGACGTACGGCTAGGGATTTGTAAAGAACAGAGAGAGAAGTGATTGTCTGTTTTGACGTGTGTGGTCAAAAAGAAGATCTCTCTCAGTACGGACCGTCAGATATTTGATTGGACGGTTGAAAATCAACTGAGAGTGAGTTTCTGTCAAATCTTTTTAGACCATGACCCTCTCCCCGTTTCTTCTCATCCTGTTTTTTTTTTATATACCGGGGTAAACCGATCCGGTTTTCACATCAATTGCAAAACATAGCAAATCTCACATTAAGAAAGAAAATAAAAATAAACAAATTCAAATAAAATTTACTGATTCTAAATACAATATGTGAATTTTAACTTGTATTTACAGATCTAAAGGAAAACCTTCAAATTTATTTATATTATTATTTGAGAAGTAGATTTGTTTAGTTGTCATCTTCTCCATAATTTTAAATAAGTCATTAATCTAATTATTTAATTAACATTATTATTTAAATTTTTATTTTCATATATATATATATATATATATATATCATGTTTTTAAGATAATTGATAAACATTAACATATTCAACCGATATATGTTACTATTATTTTAAAAATATATTCCAATACATAGTTATCATGATATTTAGGACATTTAATTAATAAATAGATATTAACAACATCTACTGATAATATCATAATGACGTTCATGTTATATTTAGTTTATGATTTTAATGATTAATATTATAGCTAATTTATCTAGTTCTTATTGGAAATACGATTTAAATAATTATTACAATATTAAAGTTAAGATTAAAGGTAAAGCATCATTGAAAATATGTCGTAAAATATAAATTATATACTTATGTTAAATATTATATATTTATATTAAAAATCATATTCCTAACCTAAAATAAATTAATTTGTATTTGTACATGCAACACATCAAAATCAAAAAAACAATTATGCTAATAATTAATTTATCCATAAAATCACAAATATTATCAAAATAATATATTTTAAAAAAGTAAATATTATATAAAATAATAAATGAAATTAACTTAAAATATTAAAAAAATATATAGAATCATGAAAACTAGGATTAAAACATTAATAACACTAAAAATTTGACAAATAATAAACATAACATAAATATAATCTAAGAGAATACATAAATAATATTTTGTAATTTGTTATTTTTTGTTTTGTCTCATTGCTTTTAAAATCTAAATTTCGAGGATATATAATTTTTGATTGTTATTGTTATTTTGTTGATGTTCTATGGGTTCTAATTGTTTATAATCGTTTCCTTTCAGTGCCATTGAATTTCTTTTCCGTCCACATATATGAAAATGAAGTTTTTAATTTCAAATCCAAGTTTTCTAATTTGATTATTACTATAAAAAGATTTTGATCCAACATCTACATTGCATATATAAAAATAAAACTATGAAACAAAAGTATATAATTTAACATTGAATATGAGTATTGAAGTTTTATAATTCCTCATATTAATTTAAAATTTGTATCTAATATAATAATTTAACTTTTTATATAAAAAAGTTGTTAGGTATAATAGTGTTTTGTATTTTTAACAAAACAAACGCAATATATCTTCTTAATTCTATTGGGTAATCAAATTTATTAGTAAATCTCTAATACATGTATTGAGTTAAGATTTGTAAATCATAAAAAAATAACAATTATTTTAACATGAATTTTAAAATCATATACTATATAATAACAGTTGCTTTAGTTGAATTTTTAAATCAATTAAAATACGAAAACCAATAACTGGCATTAATTTTAGTTGAAAATATTATATTTAAACATACATACATATCGATTCAATGATCTGAAACCTGTTGGTTAATCCGTTGAACAAGAAAAGTAATCATATTTACTTCTCTGTTCGGTTCAAGAAACACTCCACGAGAGATGTAAGATGGTTCACTTCCATTGAGGCCATCTAACTGAGTCTGTTGAAGTCTTGTTCGAATTTGTAGGACGGCTCGAGCCATTGGCTGAGTCATGCCACACCAACTCCATCTATTCACACACACACACACACGCAAAAGATGGTTTAACTTTTACAATCCGCAAATCTAAACCACTTAAAACAGATAAAGGTTCAGAGTAACTCATACAAACCTCTCCAATGATCACGTTATCCCCTTCTTTAACGCCCATATTCTTCAGAGTTTTGTTCACACCACAAGCTTCAAGAACGTGCTGAAACCTCTTGTCTGAATCCATGTACCTATCCAAACGACATTGGTTAGTGACACTTAATAAGTTAGATTGTATAAATCTTTGGCCTTAGTCTCATACCGCCAGTTAGTCATCTGGACAAACCGCTGAAGCCCGGCTCCAACTACATGCCAAGCCCCTGTACCGCTATCTCGGAATATCTCAAACTCATTAATGGCTGCTCGTCTTTCCTTATCTATCTTCTTAGCTACATGGTCTAGATTCTCATTTGCTTGTTCGTACAACCCTATAGCCACATTGACAAAAAAGAAACAGAACCATCAATACATTACATAAGAGCAGTTTAACCCTATAATGGCAAACTAAAATAAGAAAAGACCTTTGGGTTCTGCGTTGGCTTCTCTGTACTTCTTCAGTAGTTCATAAACGTTGGAGATGACTTCATGTGTACCGTCCCTTTGCACTGCACTCATACAAAAAGGTTCAATCCCGCGGGCACGTAGAGTTTCCCTAAACATTGGCCACTTCTCGTAAGCATCTGGGAGGTCCATTTTGTTGTATGCAACTACGTAAGGTTTCTCAGCGATCTCAGGACTAAATAGTTCAAGTTCTAGACGAACAGCTTCAAACTCAAGTTCAGGTTGTGGAGCTGAACCATCCACAACATGTACCTTTACACGACAAAAGGAAGGCTCTATTTAGACAAAACATAAAATAAAGTATAAAGTTTGAATCTAAAAGATGATGGTTTTACCAGTGCTGAACATCTCTCAGTATGCCTTAGAAACTCATGGCCTAAACCGAAGCCTCTGTGAGCTCCTTCAAGCAAACCAGGAAGATCTGCGACCACCATTGTTGAGTCGTAATCAAATGAAACCACACCTAGATTGGGAAGTAATGTGGTGAATGGGTAATTTGCAATGGTAGGCTGTGCAGCACTTATCACGCTCAACAGTGTGCTCTTTCCTGCATTTGGAGCACCCACAATCCCCACGTCTGCGACCAGCTTCAGTTCCAAATCCAGCCACCTATTGCAGTTTAAAACGTTATATTTCTGATCATACAAACTTTCCAAGAAAAGGGGGATCACACTTTACATTTTTGAAGACAAACACAAAGTCTCTTTACTCTACACCAGTATGAAAGTTTTCGGATTCCAAGACTACTCAATTCATTACAATCTGCATAGTCAGCAATGGAAGATCTCAAAAAGTTCTGTAATCCATATCTATATTAAACTTCTTTCGATATTGAGCAACTGCTATTAGGACTGATTCATTTGAGTTGAATCTACAAAGCAAAACTAACCGGAAGATCATATGAAGGCAAACAGATGTCAAAGAGTGTCCAAGAGTCATTCTCCTAAATAGAAAATGAAATTCTTGGATCCTTAAACTATATAGCTTCTATGATTGGTTCATCCTTGCAAGAACTAACACATTTTACAACAACATTCTTTTGTTCTTAAACCAAAACCAATCAGTTCATAACCTGCAAATAAAACCAACTCAGGAATGAAAGAAAAAACACACACTTACATTTCAGGACCTTCTTCACCATTCTCAGCAATCCTAGGAACTTTATTCATCCCAGACTTAAAAGAAGCATTCCCTCTTCCACCTCTCCCACCAGGCATCAACAACGCCCTCTGTCCCGGATGCAACAACTCCAAAAGCACCTCCTTCTCCTCCTCCTCCTCCTCCTCCTCCTCCCCTACCTCATCACCCTCGCTTCCAACCTCTTTAGCCTGTCTCACCACCGTTCCAGGAGCCACTTTCACCACAACATCAACTCCTTTAGCACCACTCTGCATCTTCCCTCTCCCATGTTCTCCACGCCCCGCCCTGAAATGCACACTCTTCCTAAACGGCAATAACGAGTTCATCGACCCATCAACTTCCACATACACATTCCCTCCTCTCCCACCGTCTCCACCTGAAGGTCCTCCGAAAGGAACAAACTTTTCTCTCCTAAACGCCACAACACCGTTCCCTCCATCTCCAGCCTTAACATATATCTTCGCTCTGTCGAAACAACGCATCACTGCAGGAACACCTTTCTCCTTAACCCCAATCTCATCATCCTCCTCCTCCTCTTCCTCTTCCACTTCACCAGAGAAACATATCGCTTCTCCATCCTTCAATCCAGTTTCATCACCATACTCAAAAACTTCATCTTCATCTTCATCAACCAACCCAGAACTTCCTTCAAACACATCTAACCTTCTGTAATTCCCCCATATATCATCATCATCATAGCTCTTCACCTCTCTTTCTTCATCGTTCTCCTCCAAAGTTTCAACCTTTTCCTCGACCCCTGCTACATTTGACTCTGACAACTTCACTTCCTCGGAGAACTTCAAAGACAACAGAGAGCCATCGGAGAAATCTTCCCTGGGAGGAAGCCGCGTATAAGTAGTGGCTTCACCGCCCACGTCGCCGCCTCGAGACTTAAGCTCGACTTCGCGTTGGAGATTGGTTTTTCTAAGGTTCGAGACTTTGCTAGGTTTAGCGAAGATCTTCTTCTTCGTCGACCTGTTGGGACGAGATAGAGCTTGTGGAGTGAAGAAACAGCTAATGGATATGGAAGCCATTTTCGTTTCTCTGGAAAATGATTTCAACGGGCTTTTAAGTGATTACACATACCGTACTAAAGGTTAAGTTTTTAAAGTAATGGGGCTATAATCGAAAGTACTGTGAAGATGAGGACTTGTATTGAAAAGGTGAGAAGCCTTAGTTACCTTTGAAGCTTTGGATCTTGTAGATCAGAGAGTGGGTCAGAGAAGGCTGCTTGCTTTAGGGGTTTAATCTCTCTGCTTCAATGTACAGCGGATCTAGCGATGGGGAGAGCCACGACACACCGATGCAGAGGAAGATCCCGCCGGCGTCTTCGATGCTCTGGGTTAGAAATCTACGACGGTATATTGGCTCAGGCGCTGGATTAGGATCCGAAGCTCTAATGGGTATGTCGTAAAGGTGTTCTCTTTCGCTTTCCCGTAGGAAAGTCTGAACCTTTTAATCGCATGTTTCGAAATTGAGTAAATTTCCTGAATTTGGGGTTGTCTGGAGAAAACGTAGCTCTGTCTTTGTGTTGAAACACTATGTAATGGGTTTGTTTCATTGGTTTGCAGAGCTTGAAACGAAGAGAATCTTGCTAGAGATATTCAAAGACAAGCAACAGAAAAGCCAAGAAGCAGGCACGATACCGAGTTTCTATAAGAAGGTATGTCCCTTACATGGGTACTTTACTCTGCCTCATGGCACTACCCGGTTTAGACTTGCATTTGTTACACACTTTGTAAGAGTTGGGTTTCCTTTGGTGTTTGTGTTATACAATAAGCTTTTGTTTCTTTTACTCTTTATTCAGAAACCAGAAGAAGGGTCTATTAGTGGAAGGGTCCAGAGGCTTGCAAAGTACCGGTTTTTGAAGGTAGAGATTCTTCATCGCTACCTAATTACTTATCAGAAGAAGTTTTTGCTCACTTCATCTGTTTCCACAGAAACAATCGGATCTTTTGTTGAATTCTGATGATTTGGCTGCTATGTGGAATTGTTTGAGAGAAAATTGTGTGATTGATGATGCCACTGGTGCTGAAAAGGTACATGCATTAAGTTTCGCTCCAGAGCTGAGATTATGTATCTTTGCGAGAGTGATTCTGATATTTGCGAAATCTCTGTCCATGTAGATGAACTATGAAGACTTCTGTCACATTGCCTCTGTATGTACTGAACAAATCGGCCCCAAGTGTCGTCGCTTTTTCAGTCCATCGAATTTCATGAAGTTTGAGAAAGATGAGGCTGGAAGGATTGCCATTTTACCGTTCTATCTTTATGTGATGCGCACGGTGGGTTTCCTCATGTTTTCTTCTTTTTCAGTTGATATCTTTGTGTTACTCTTTTGTTTATCATAGCTGAATCTCATCCTGTCACCATAAGCATTAAAGGGACTTTGGTTACTATATTTCTATGGCACCAGCTTCGTTAGTTTTTTTCTTTCTAAAACTTTTGGAGTTTCACTTGTTCTTTACTTTAACCAACTATAGTTTATACTTGTTTTGATATCTCATTGGCTCATCACCGTTCAGGTGTCGCTTACACAAGCTAGGATTGATATGAGTGAGCTTGATGAAGACTCTGATGGTTTCCTTCAATCTCATGTAAGTACTCAAGTGGCTGTAAAGCTTTAAGTTTAGAATTGGCCTGAGAAGCTTTGAGGCGTCCTCTTTCCACCAAATGGTGCTGACTCTATTCTCAGATTCCTTACAAATTATTTTACTTGCTGTTCTTACAGGAAATGGAGTCCTATATTCTTGGTCTAATCCCTAATTTGGCACAATTAAGGGACATGCCAGAGCCCTTTACTCAAATGTATTGCCGCATAGCTTCACAGAAGTTTTTCTTCTTCTGTGATCCCCATAGGCGAGGTAAGTACTAAAGAGAGACAACGAGAAATTTGCTTAATCTAGTATCTAATCGACATGTGATCTAATTTTGCGTACAGGAAAAGCTTGTATTAAGAAGATACTACTGAGTAACTGTCTGCAGGAACTTATGGAATTGCATCAGGTCAGTTAGATGAAGGATTAGTGAAAGACAGCTCTGTGATCGTATATAGCTTTCCATTTCCAGAAGCTACTCTTTAGTTTGCTGATTGTTTCCCTGGTACTCTACGTTAGGAAAGTGAGGAGGAAGTCACAGACACAGAACAGGCTGAAAATTGGTTCTCTTTGACTTCAGCTCAACGTATATGTGGTGCGTGTGATATAATTGTCTTAATACCTGCACATAAACTGGAAACAACTCTCGTTATAACTTGTGAAGAGTTTCTATTTCTTCTGTAGATATGTTTCTTGCACTTGATAAAGACTGTAGTGGATCACTGAGCAAACAAGAACTTAAAGAATACGCGGATGGGACCCTAACTGAAATCTTCATCGAAAGAGGTAAAATAAACTACTCTTTTGATGGTATTGATAGTCACCAATAGTGATGTGAGACAAGCTGAACTATAGTTCTAGAAGTACATGGGTATCTACTTGCTGTTTTGTAGTGTTTGATGAGCATGTCCGCCGTGGCAAAAGCGGTTCAGGCAATTCCAGGGAGATGGACTTCGACAGCTTCCTAGATTTTGTTCTTGCTTTGGAGAACAAAGACACTCAAGAGGGCTTGACATACTTGTTCCGATGTCTTGATCTCCAAGGGAGAGGCTTTCTCACCACGGCTGATATTCACTCTCTTTTCAGGTAATGAGTTTCTATCAAGTGATTGTAATACTTTTTTAGTTTAGATACCCATGGAAGTAAAGAAGGAGAGCATCAAAGAGTTGATGTTATCTGATACAATCTTCCTAAATAAAAAAAACTCTGCAGTTCCTGCTTGCGGAAGCTAAGATTTGTTCCGCGAGTCTCATATCTGCAAAGACACGTTTCTCTAGTTGTCTAAATTTCTATCTCAAACTGCCATTTGTTTAACTTGCAGAGATGTTCACCAGAAATGGATAGAAGGTGGGAACTATGAGCTGTGCATAGAGGACGTTAGGGACGAGATATGGGACATGGTGAAACCGTCTGACCCATTAAAGATCACTCTGGATGACCTGCTGGGATGTAAACAAGGTGGAACTGTTGCGAGCATGTTGATAGATGTGCGTGGCTTCTGGGCTCATGACAACCGTGAGAACCTTCTTCAAGAAGAAGAAGAACCACCTGAGGAAGAGTCGCAGTGATAGATAATGTCATGACGTTTAATTAAATGGAAAAAAAAAAATGGCTGTTTATATAATTGCTTGGAATCTGATTTGATTACTCTAATTTTGCATCTTATTACAGTTTTGCTTGTGCCTAACATCTTCCGGATCACGCATGACCATGATATGGTTTCTCATCTACTCCTTACTTTTTGTGCAAATCTTGATTTTTTGGTTTATTAATCATTGCATTTTTTTCATTTTATAGATGTGAACGCATATCCCTAAAGCTCTAATCTATTGTTAGAAAAAATTAGAACTTTTGAGTTAATTACAACATATGAGTCAATGACCCCATGGAATAAAATATTTAATTATTTAGAGAAAGACTAAAATAGATCTTAAAAAGTTTTTGTCCCAAAAATAGCATTTAAAGAAAAAAATAACTAAAATAGACTTTATTAAAGGATGTAAATATATATTTATACCCTTGGGTTAACTAATCTAAACTTAAGGTTTAGAGTTATGGGGTGAGAGTTTTGGAGTTGAAATTTAAAATTTAAAAAAAATATTAAAATTTTCAAAATAAAAAAGTCTATTTTGGTTATTTTTTCTCTCAAAATCTATTTTTATGACAAAAACTTCAAAAATGACCATTTGAGAGATTTATATTTAGAGATAAAGACTAAAATAGATCTTAAAAAGTTTTTGTCCCAAAAATAGCACTCAAAGAGAAAAATGACTAAAATAGTCTTTATTAAAAGATGTAAATATATATATTTATACCCTTAGGTTAACTAATCTAAACTTAAGGTTTAGAGTTATGGGGTGGAAGTTTTAGAGTTAAAATTTAAAAATTAAAAAAAAAATATTAAAATTTCAAAATAAAAAAAGTCTATTATAGTCATTTTTTCTCTTAAAATTTATTTTTGTGACAAAAATTTCAGAAAATACTATTTGAGAGATTTGCCCTAAAATTTACGTTATTGAACTATTTCAAATCTCACTGATTTCTTAAAATATATACTAAGAATTTTTGATTATCCAACTATCAGAAAATAATTTTTTTTTTCAAATTTCTATTTATTATTAAAAAACTATAACAGTGCAACATAATATAATATAACTAACCCAAAATTGCGGCAAACACGTACTATCCTTAGTAAGAATCAAACACGCTAGTAACGCCTTTGCGTATTAAGGAGGATAAAAGTTGAATTTAAATTTCCTTTTGAAAAAGGAAAGAATGATTCGTTATTTCTTCGACGTTTCTTCCGCCGAATCATCGTCGTCGTCATCGATCGCCGTTAAATGTTATAGCCGGTGAAAATCTCCGATTGAATTTCATATCGTGGTCAAAGAAGTAAGCTTTCCGTTAGCTTGCTTTGATCCTAGGGTTTCTTGGTGACTGTAATCTCTTTGTGTAAGGTCTTGTTTGCTTATTTTCTTCCTAATTTAGCTCAAATCTCTATGAATGTTATTGATCTTCTTGCAGAAAATGGGACAAAGGAGATGGGTGTTCTTGCTTGCAGTTTTTGTTTTCCTTCTTTCCTTTTCAAGTGGAACAGGTTGGTAATGAAAGTTTCTATAATGATTCTGTTTGTCTTTTTCTGAGTCTAGTTAATAAATGAGCTTTGAAGCTTAGGTGTAATGATAGTTGCTTTTTGAAGATAATATATGATCTGGTTACAATACAATGTATTAGTGATATTCATTAAGGTGTTAGTTACATGTTCTTTCATGATTCAAGTCAATCCGTAACTCATTTAGTGTCAGATGCATGAAGATATCAAAGCTTTATGATACCCACATTCTTATATGTACTTGGTTTATGAGCTAAGAGACTGAAAGAAGTGAATTTTATGGTGACCTTTCTTGTTGTATTTGTAGTTCTCAAGTTGAAGAGCGATGATGGTCGACTTCTTTACAACCATACGCTTACCATTACACTTGTGGAGTATGCTTCTGCGGTAAGCTAATATGGTAGATACTACACCTTTACCAACTGTTTTAAGTTATTCCCCTACAGAATGCATACTATCTATCTCTAAGAATACAAGGAACTAGATGTGCAACACTTGTCATCATGTTTAGATTAATTGTTATTAGCACTAGTAAAGAAGAGAGATTCTGCTAATGACATGCACCAGACACTGGTTTATATATTTATGCAGGTCTATATGTCTGACTTGTCAGAACTCTTCAATTGGACTTGCGAAAGATGCAATGGTTTTACAAAGGTATAGCGAATGTTGAGGCAAATAACTCTTTCAAGCCACTGTATATAAAAAGCTAATAGATCTAGTTCGGCATTCTAATGTGTTTCTGGATGGTGCAGGGTTTCGAAGTAATAGAGATAATATTTGACGTTGAGCACTGCCTACAGGTCTGCCATGGTATCATAAGATTCATCTGGACCAATGTCTTTCACTGATCAACTTTTAATATCATTAAGTGTTACTTGTAAACAACAGGCATATGTTGGGGTGGCAAAGGATCTGAATGCTATCGTTATTGCATTCCGGGGAACTCAAGAACACAGGTATTCATTGTAGTCTTTGTTGTACACCTTTTGCCTAAATTTGGCTGATTGCTTAATCAATCCAAAACCTGAGCAGCATACAAAATTGGGTCTCAGACTTGTTCTGGAAACAGCTCGATCTAAATTACCCAGACATGTCAGATGCAATGGTACGCTTTCACTTCAGACTGTTGCCATCGAGTCTTTAATGATTAAGGTGGAATTTGTAATAGTTGTCTACACTGGCAGGTTCACCATGGCTTTTATAGTGCTTATCATAATACAACTGTGCGGCCCGCGGTGTTGGGTGCAGTACAACGAGCAAAGGAATCCTATGGGGAGAACATCAACATCATGGTGACTGGTCATTCAATGGGAGGAGCCATGGCTACCTTTTGTGGGCTAGACCTAGTAGTAACCATCCTTGACTTAAGCTGACTTTTGTTATATGTTATGGTTTTGTCCTTTGAAGTTATCAATTGACTTTAGATGTAAATTCGTAGGTAAATGAAGGAGAAGAAAACGTACAAGTCATGACATTTGGGCAACCTCGTGTCGGGAATGCGGCTTTTGCATCTTACTACAGCTTGCTTGTGCCTAACACCTTTCGGATCACGCATGACCATGATATTGTTCCTCATCTGCCTCCTTACTATAATCATTTTCCTCAAAAAACATATCACCACTTCCCAACTGAGGTAACATCGTTTTCTAAGTCCACTGGTTGTTCATCAGATTGACATTTTTAATTTAAAGCTATTTCATGCAACAATCTGGACTACTCGGGTGATGTTTCCAATGTCTGAGTGTAACTTCTCCGCTTGGTTTTGTAAACTGTGTGGAAGAACCGATGACAGAGGTAATGGTGTGTTTCGGTGTTGCAGGTGTGGCTAAGAGATGTCAGTTCTTTGAATCTTAGTGTGGAGAAAGTTTGTGACAACACCGGTGAAGATCCTACATGCAGCAGGTAACAACTTGGTGATAATAAGCCTTGTATACTAGCAAGAACAAATCCGCAAATAGAAGTTTAGGATTATTGTATACTACCATAGTTCACTTGATCGATAACTATTGGTCAGGAATCATGAAAACAAGGCTTGTGTTTCATGTTTTAGCTTTAGTTACCAGACATATACTACACGCTTCCAGTATAATTATGGGTTGCTTGTTGTTTTAGATCAGTGGCGGGTAATAGCATATCTGACCATCTAAGGTACTTTGGGGTAGAGTTGCATTGTGTGACTTGGAGACAATGCTCAATAGTGATGAGCCATGAGATGGATAGATTCAGCAGGAAAGATTCAAAGGGTAACCTAATCATGTCGCGGAATCTTCCTTCCACGGACGGTAACAAAACAACAACTCTTGTCGAAAATGGGAATCTTTAGTCTATAGAAATCAGTAAATTCAAGTCTTGGTCAAGCAAAGCTTGCTTGAAAAGGAAGGTTTGGGAGATTCTGGTGTGGAGAAAGAAGAACTGTTCTGTGATTCATTGTGGTCTTGAAAGAAAGAAAGAAAGAAAGAAAGTGTAGACATATATAATGAAGACTTTGCAAGTAAGTCGTAAGTTGATAGCATGTAGCAGAAAAATGTATAAATTTCATGATCACATAGATATTGGATTCATATATGTAAAATTGTAAATGGGATACTGTATGATATCGAAATACTTCTGGTTCAATGTATAAAATTGCAAATCCACCGGAGGATAAAGAGTCTTTAATATAAGTCTGGAAACAGCATCCGCATCTTTCATCGACCAAATAATTGTCTTAGTTCCGGTACTACCCTTAATATAAACCAACACGAGTCTCTTCTTCGGCGTTGCGTATGAACATGATGTGTGTTGTGTTTATTGTCATCTTCTTGCAGAAGAACATGGGACAAAAGAGATGGTTCTTGTTCTTTCTGGCACTTATCGCTTGTCTTCTTTTCTTTTCACGTGGAAAAGGTAATTAATAGAACTTCTGTTTCCTTTTTTGTTCTGTGTCTCTTTCCTTTATGGGAACTTCAGTTTTCAACTCTCTCTCTATCTATCTCTCTGAGCCTAATTAAGATATGGTGTGACTTGAAGCCATTTCTATGCCTTCAGATTACCGTGACAAGAAGGTAAATAACTTTCTTTCTTTCTCCGTTTTCTCCGCCACTCAAGCTCCGGTAGTGTTGCAGTATCCAGAAAGTGTGAACTTGAAAATTACTGACAAGATTGTGTGTGTTGCATTAACAGGTTTGGATACTATGCAATGACTGTAAACGACACAACACAAGTATACTTCCACATAATCGGTCAGAAATGTGGACATTGCAGCTCAATTGGTGACAGGGTTCGAGGAACGTCAACCGCACCAATGAAAGTCAGTGAAGATTCACAGGTGAGAGTTTAGGATCGGCGCTCTACAGAGGCCAGCTTAGGTTCTACGAAACGGGTTGTTATAGAGACATTCTTTATAGCCAAACAAAAAAAAAGTCAAAATTTTAAAAAAATCCCCGCATATTTGAAGTTATTTCAATTTTACCCCAATATTTTGTTGTATTGTGATCATTCATAGGAGATTAAGTGATTTATCATTCTGATCCATCTATTTTGGTTAACAATACAGGAAGAAAAACCAAACAACTTAATCATTAAGAACCAAAACCATATACCTTATTCATCAAGAACCAAACATACATGTATAAAAACAGGATCTGGAGTAATGTTTCTGTAGAGTTGTTATGATCTGATATATAGATGGTTGGTCAACGGCACCGGACAACACGAACGGATGTACGGCGTTCGTTGGAGGTGCAGACAGCCATGACAGAGAGACAGACGACCACCATGATGACGAGATGTAGTAGTAAACTCGAACCATCGTCGTCACCACCACCACCACCACCAAAACAGCACGAAGACATGCACATCCCACCCATTCTTCTTGTGTCTTTTTAAGATAGGATGATGAGTCCACGGAAAGAAGAGATGATAATGAAGAGGAGATGAATTGGTAGATAAGAAGTGTCTGTCTTTAATGAGTTTTTGATTGGTTACTTGTTTTATAAAATGGTTTTTTTTAGCCAACTTCGTGTTTTAATAATGATTAAACCTATGTTTTAATATGGTTTTGTTTTCTTTGTTTGTATTTACCTATTTTGATGGTATGTAGTAGACTTAAACATGGTCTCGCGTCAATGTATAGTTAAATATAATCAGCATGTTGTTGCCTACTACATACGAAATTACTAGATCAATTAACTATATTTCAAAGTTAAATAGAAAAAAAAAGACCTGTCAATTGAACACATCAATACAGAATTTAAAAAATTCAAACTTAGCATCAATGCCTTAATGGTTAGAATTCATTTACCGTGATGGTAATTTCTTCAATGTAAATATTGATACAAGTTTTTGCAGTATAAGATCATTAAAACTTAATGTTGTGTTTTTGGTCGACAAATCTTAGTGTAATTCTGGTAAGGAGGTTTGTTTGCTTTGTTAGTAGTGATGGACTTTGCAATTTGTGCAATGTGTAGTATCTTTGGTTAACTTACTTCATTTCTAGTTGTCTAGAAACTGTGGAATCAATTTTGGTGAAACTTTTCGCTAATTATGCTTTTTGCTTTCTATTTATTTTCACTTTTGTAATAGAGAAATATTTTACGATAGTTTTAAAAATTTTTTGTCACAAAATAACTTCTAAAAAAAAAATAACCAAAATAGATTTTATAAAATGTGTAATCAGACACTTATACCTTAACTAATATATAATTAGAGTTTAAAGTTATGGGATGAGGTTTTGGAGGTGAATTTAAAATTTTAAAAATAAAATTTGCAAATAAAAGAAACTATTTTGATCATTTTTATAAAAGCTCTTTTAGTAACAAAAATTTAAGAATAACTAGGTTAATGGAATTGCTCTTTGTAATATAGCATCACCATTAACCATGAAGCTGCCTTACTTTGGTTGTTTTCTATGACGTTAATTAGAGATGTAACAATGCTACTGCACCATCAAAGGGCGTTTGGTCTAGTGGTATGATTCTCGCTTTGGGTGCGAGAGGTCCCGAGTTCGATTCTCGGAACGCCCCTGTCTTTTTACACTGTCCAATAAGAACACATGATGTTGTTACCATTCGGATGTATTCTATTTTAGTAGAAAACACATAATAGAACATAAATTATGTTTCTTTTTTTTTAAAAAGTTTTTTGTTGAGTTCTATTTTATTAGAAAAACATTCAAATTGAAATGTAATATTTTATTTTGTTCTATTATTATGAAATATATAGAATAGAAATCTAACTTTACAATCTCTCTCTTTTGTTTTTGCTTTTCTTTCTCTTCCTGGCCTTCTTTGTCTTCTTTCTTATTTTCTTCTTGACATGTGCAACTACTATGACTTAATTGTTTCTATTTTATCTATTTATCAAATATAGTATAGTATGAGATTTCACAATGCATTGACAAATAATGATGCGCAGAGGAGGAAAACTTCATCCGTTTTTATGCCAAATTATCACACATTTCGATGTATGACTATATTTTAACCACTATGGTTATTCTACAAAATCACCCAACATTTTAACCCAAGTCTGAATAAGTGACCAAAAAAAAAAACAAGAAGCTTTTTAAGACTCGAGACGTATCTGGTCTCATTCACAACAACTCTTTCAGTTAATGTATCACACATTAATCCCACAAAACTCTGGTCTCTTCATACAAAAAGTACAGAGAACCCATATACATCTACAGATCTTACTGATTCAAATGAATCTTTCTATCCAATATACACTTTCATATACAAGCTTTCAAGGGAGAACAGAAGGAGATACAAAAAAAGGGAAGAGACTTTCTTTATACTAAGTTCCGGTTCTGTGGAACTCGCACAAGCCAAGAAGCATAGCAACCGTACAGCACGTTCAAGCACATTGCCATCCCGAAACCAAGAATCCCCGCGAAAAGCATCGAGTAGACAACCGGCACACCAAACTGAAACAAAGATCTTTCCAGTGAGAACTTTCTTTTCACTGTATGACTGAGATAAGGTGTTTCAAGTAGCATTTACTTACTGTAACATACAACAAATGAACAAGCAAGGCCACTAGTGCAAACTCAAGAGCTGCGTATGTCCACATGTATTCTCTGATAGCTTCAAGTTTAGGATCAGATAATAACAATTAACAAATTTACATGATTTGTGTCAGGGATGGATTAAAAAGGGGAGCAGTATTATACCGAGGACGACGGCAAAAGTTGAGGCTAAGAGAGCAAAGGTGAATGAAAATGGCGCTGCGACAAAGATAGCTTGTGATTTCAAGTCACGACTCTACAGAACATATAAAGAAACCATGTCATGTTATGAACTCTTTGTAACACACAAAAGTCAGTCTGTGTTTTCAGACACCTCAGGGGAAGAAAACAAGCATTACCAGTAAATGTTCAAGGAAGAAGAAGTAGCAGACTGTGCTGATGAGTACAAGCACTACAAACTCTTGCCCTACACTGCAACATTTAATCGATCTTCAATTGTTAATGTTTCTGAAAAGGATAAGATCATTTTGAAAGAGGTCTTGCAATTACCTAACGGTTCGTGGCTGTGGATTCTGCTGTGTGAGTTCCCGTCTAGTGGTAAGTTGATTAATTGTTGGGACACGAAGCAAAATCACTGGTAAGTTTCTGACTTCTTGTCTGCAAACATCGCAGATTCGTGTTCCCTTTGTACTAAACCACTTAATGGCACAGTGCTCATGAACGAGTCTGAGGTCACCTTTGCAACTGCATTCCATTTTCAGCGTGTTGCCTTCTTCGCAAACATCAAGACAAATCCTGCACACAGCTTCCTCTTCAGGAATCTCTTCTTCTGTTTCTTCCGCATGAACCGGAGTGATTTCATCTGCTAATGAACACACACAAAAGAAAGAAGGCACACATGAGCTAATACTTTCTCGTTTTATAGACCAAAAATTCATCATATCAACATTCAACACTCATCATCCCCATGAATCCAGCAAAAAAACAAAGGGAAGTTAGTACATACCACCACCACTTGCTTCATTAGAAACGTTTTGTTTGTTGCTGTTGTTGTCAAAAGAGACAGCTCGTACAATGACTTTGTTTCTCCCAGGCATAGACAAGGATCTTGAAACTGATGCAACATCTCTCTGCAACAAAAACAAACTCCAACATTTAACCTTAACATAAAGACTTTTTGCACATTATAAGCTACTCACATTAGATGTAGACTGGTCAGTATGGACCAGAGGTGAAGCAGGTGGTGTAGATGTAGCCAGAGACAACTTAGCAGCAGCAGCATTTGTAGAAGAAGGAAGTGACAAACATCTTTTCCAATAAGGAGAAGAAGTAGTAATGGAGCTGTTAGGCTTTTCAGTGGCTTCTGAAACAGTTGGACTAAGTAGCAATCTCTTCTCATAGTTTGGTAGAGAAGCTTTCCTTTTCAGACTCATGTTTCTCAAGATTCCTATAGGCATAGCATTAGGGAGTTTTTGGATTGAAACATCCAATTGGGTTTGAGATCTGGTGACATCTTCAATGGATTGTTCTTTAACCTGATTAAAAATCAAAACTTTATACAGACCCAGATCGTTTTTAGAGGTTCTGAGACCAAGATTTGGAGCATACCTGAGAAGAAGAAGGAGAAGATTCTTGCATCGTAATCGTTGAGCTGATCAAAACCCAAAAGCAAGTGATTCAATCTGTATCCGCCGACAGATATTCTTAGCCAGCGAGAGACGCAATCTGTAAAGGGTTGAAAGGTTTTGTCTTTTTTTTTTCTCTCTCTTTTTGTTTTTTTCTCTACTAATTAATTAATTAAGCTAAAGGACTAAATCGATGACTGAAAGGACTTTACTTATGCGTGTATCTCAAGGAAGACATTATCATCTCTAAATTTATTTCCTTTTCTAAAGTTACTCTGTTTTGGAGGTTCATCTATCAGTACCTGTGAAAGATCCCATGATTCAAACTCCATGGCTTGGCTCGTTTGTGTGCTTCCATGTTCTCCTGCGATCAGAAACTAAACACCTCACCTTGGTGAAGATTTGCCTACAATGTTGTAAGTTTTACACATAGATTCGCAGGTAACAGAGGGGAGAAATGGATTATTGACTGTACTGTCCTCCCATCGAATCTGTTGATATCTAGAGCCTGATCACGGATAAAGCAACGGAACTGGAACTTGTTTAGATACTTTCTACAGGGCTGGGCGCTTTTTACCCCAACCCGAAGTATCTACTTAAATCCGAACCGAAAAAACCGAAACCGGTTTCGAATTGTCATTTTATGAGTTGATAATTAATAAAACGCGAATGAAACTTATGAACATAATACCGAAAAACCAAAAATTTGAATCAACCGAACCGAAACCTATATGGCCCCGAACGCCCAGGCCTGCTTCTTGAAAACTGAAAAACAGAAGATTGTTCTAGTTTGAATCAAGTCTCGTCGGGAAAAAAAACACTGAGCTAGGTTTCCATCTCTTGGAATCTCCAAGGTGCTCTATGTTTTGTACACTCTGAGTAATGAAAATGTAAACTACGATCGAAAGAGACAACACTTTCTTTATGCGTCCTCAAAACCGAAACTTACAAAATCTAAACCCACAACTTAGGTTGAGAACTTATTTGATTGATAAGTGTAAACTACTCACAGAGAGATTTGTTCGGGAGCTCTTTGAAAACAATGAAACACACACACAAAAGAAGCTGAGTTTGGAGTCACTTCATCTTCTGCTCAGTGAAGAGGACATGGCGGTTGACACGAGGATCGTACTTGCGGAACTCAAGCTTCTCAAGAAGACCCTTGCTACTCTTCCTCTTGACATAGAAGAATCCAGTTCCAGCAGCTGAGACTAGACGGATGAACATGAACGTCTTCTTCCTCTTGTCCCCCATTTTTTTCTCACTTCAATACAATATATTCCAGAGAAATGTCACTAAAGAGTAAAGATCAAATCTCATTTCAGTATTTGTTGCAAGAACAAAGTGCAATCACGAACCTTTTTACTAAACTATCTAATAAATTTTCATAGATTTTGGAAAAAAATCAATAATATATCACAGACTGCAACAGGAGATCAAACATAGATGTGGAGCAGAAGAAACTTACCTATGACAGACGGCGGCGGAGAGGAATCGGGAGTGAAAGAAGAACATGATAAAAAAAGGCTTTATAAAGCTTTTAGGCCCATGTAAATAAGAATAGGCCCAAAGTGGCCCATCTTCTCTGAGCTGGTCTCACCTGGTTCTGTTCTCCGTTGAAAAGGTATGATGGCGATGTTCGTTGCCTTCTCCTCCTTCGTTGTAGTGTTGATTCTTTTTTGCTTTTGCTTACTGTTTCTGTATGCGATAAGATTGGATTAATTTTATCTTCTCCATTCGGATTCAGTTAGAGATTTCTGAGCTATGTCGAGTGCGGTGAACTCGATCCCTACTTCTGCGATGCTGACTTCCTCGGCTAAGATGTATGCCTGAGAACGTTGCGTTTCTCAAATGCAAGAAGAACGATCCAAACCCTGAGAAATGTCTCGACAAGGGTCGTGACTGTTTAGTCTAGATTTTGGCTACGCGATTATGTAGAAAAATGTTTTATTAGTAGGTATTTAAGAAGACTTTTTATAAGTGTTCTTACAAGAGATTCCGGTATAACTACAGTAAACAAGAAGGTCTTGTGATCGAAAATTAGTCGGAATGTCTTCACCATTGTTTTTACTTTTTTTGGGAGTTGTCTCATTGATTTTGGATACCCCAAATTGAAGGATCACTCTAAGGTTAAAGGATTGAATAAGCTTTGCACCGAATGAGTTAGAAAGCACAAAACGAGCAAGGGACGTGGATCGAATGGTCGCACAAGAGCTTTGGAAAATCTTTGATATTTCCACTCCTAAGCCCAAAGATAAGACTCACTCCGACGACTTAGAAGCTACTATGTTCGATTAAGAACAAAATATTCAACAAGAATAAAAAGAAAGGTTTTTGATTAAAAATGTTGAATGAACAAAACAATACAATAGCTAACTTTTATATAAAAGGCTATGGGTTAGACCAAAGGTCTAAACTTATTCTAAGAAATATAAACTACATAAATATGTTGGACTTGACCAAATTTTGAAAGTTGTGGTCGAAAAACTCTAGCGGCTGGTCTTGTCCTTTCGCATGGTCGACTGTCAAAGAATTGTCGTCAGATTGATATATTATTCGACCATGACATGTAGTTTTTTTGTTGGGCCTTTCTTGAACAACTTCAAACACTGATTTCTGAATGAGAACAAGACCTCTATGTTTTGTTTCAAGTCCATTAGATTCTCTGGATCTAGAACTTCATGGATCAAACCGATAAAGCCCATAAGCAGTCCATTAAACCAAGTTATGATTAGTTTCCTAGCTGGTTCGTACCTGATTTTCATACATTGGTCCATGATGGTAGTCAGAGTCGCATCATTTTGTCATTTCTTTATACCCGGTTTATTTGGATACACTTCGGTCTTGACCTAATTCGACTGGACCGAGGTGGTCATGGACAAGCGGCTCACGGGCTTCAATCTCTTCCTTTGTTTTGTTGGGCCGAAAAGCAATTATTCGGTCAGACCTGAGAGGGGTGGTGCAACTCTCCTCTTTCTGAGACGTCACTCGCTGTGTCCTTGCTTATACGTTTCTTAAAATAATTTGCAAGGTTAGTTTGCGTTCAAGGGCTTTTCATTGGTTTGGTAGTGTTTAGAATGATGCCTTTGGATGACGGTAGTGAATATCAATTGAGCAAAAAGTATATGAACATAGCCGTCCCAATGTGTGCCTCTTTTAGCTTAGCCACGAGCATGAGATCATAAGAAACTACACAAGAAAACGTAGTTTAACTTAAGATAAGTGTTTGTATATTGTTTAGAATCCAAAAAGAGCTATATGTTCCATGAATTTTCACCGCTGTGATCAGGGCCGGTCATGAGCATAGGCTGGTGAAGGCTCCAAAAATTTTAGGAATTTTTTTTATCTATAAATAGGTTCTCAAATTGTCAAATTTTTTAATAGAAATGTTTACTAAATTGTCTAGTCCCCAAACTGAAGCCAATTGTTTCCTTGGAATGTTGGTGTAAGACTCGGTTTTGATGTGTGGTTCTCTACTCTTATACAATGATACAAACCTGTAATATTATCAATCAACAAGGCTTTGAACCTATCAATCATAATGTGTTTTATTATATATCATTTCTGCATCATTTGGTACCTCTGGTATAACATTAGTTTTGTTGACGGATTGAATAATTGTTGCAAGCTGAAGGATCTTCACCAGAAGTGCCAAAAAGGAAATGGATGACTACGTTGGGTGTATGTATTACTACACAAATGAGTTTGATCTCTCAAGTTTGTCCCCTCAAATGAGAATCACAAGTTATACTTATGTTTTAGTTTGTATCCTCCTAATAAAGCAACACGTTCATTTTTGAATGAGCTTTATACTCTCTTCATTTTGTTCTTGGTATCATGAACAAGACAGCCAAATGACTCAGTTTCCATTGTTTGACGGTTCATTCATTAATCAGCACAGGACAGAATCTGTTTTATGTGCTCATCTTAAGATGCTACGGTTAGGCTTTATATGGGCCGATAAATTATATGGGCTTAATATATAGAAGAAAACAAGCCCACAAGGGACTTAACAAGAAAAGTAGTTGACTCGTCCCTTGACTCGTCCGGGTCATCAAAACTCGCTCTCCTCTACAGAAACATCAATTAAAACCCTTCGCCAAAACCTCCCTCCCTTCTCTAACATACAAGCCGGAAGAAAATGTTCACCGTTTCACCGTCGTACTTCTCGCCGGCATCAGTTTCTTCGGTGAGTTCCGCTTCTTCTTCTTCTTTTTCTTCTTACTTTGACTGATAAACTTCTCTATCCTCTCCGTTGTAGAGCCGTAGCGGTCATGGGAACAAACCTCAAGTGCCGAGGAAATTATCGGTGGTGAGAGCCGGTGGTAAGAGAATACTGTACGGTAAAGATAGCAGAGAGGCTCTACAAGCCGGCATCGATAAATTAGCTGATGCTGTTTCCGTTACCTTGGGCCCTAGAGGTGAGTCATGTTTCCTGCTATTTTGTTACCCTCTAGCAACTAGACAACATTGAGGTTTTGCGTGACAACCCGTCCCGCGTACCCAGGCTCACAGGTAGGTTATTGGTGCATTTGATTTTCCGCAAACCCAAGATCCACCTTTAACAGCAATAATTTACCTGGAGAATTAGTGAGGGTTTACAGGTAAGGGGTTAGGGGGGTTCGAGAAACTCCAAACGCATAACATACCTCTCACAGGTGATAGGTTAGGGTCGGTGTTCTGCTGAACTGTGAGTTTTGGTCCGCGGGACGGGTTGTCACATTGAGATTTTTAATTTTCTTCCTGAAATTAGTTGAACCAGAGACGATGATTTTTTTTTTGAACGCAGGGCGTAATGTAGTGTTGGCTGAATCAGATACAATCAAAGTGATTAACGATGGTGTCACCATTGCTAAAGCTATTGAGCTATCTGACACGATTGAGAACGCTGGAGCTACACTTATTCAAGAGGTTATTCATTCATTTCATGGTGGCTATAATGATTCTCTTCTCTTTTGTTAGTTTCGAGCTTGGAAGATACATAAGAATGAGTAAGCCTGAGGCTGGTTAGCTCTATGTTTTTGTAGGTTGCGATTAAGATGAATGAATCAGCAGGTGATGGGACAACAACTGCAATCATTTTGGCTAGAGAAATGATCAAAGCTGGCTCCTTGGCTATTGCTTTTGGAGCTAATGCGGTTTCCGTGAAAAACGGAATGAACAAGACTGTTAAAGAGTTGGTCAGGGTGTTGCAGATGAAAAGTGTTCCCGTAAAAGGGAAGAGTGATGTTAAAGGTTACTTAACTAGTTATTACCATACCTAAGTTTTTGATCCACCTGGGTTGAAATTAATTCACAAGAGATGGTTGTGTGTGTTTTGCAGCCGTGGCTTCGATCTCTGCTGGCAACGATGAGTTCGTGGGGGATTTGATTGCTGAAACTGTTGAAAAGATTGGTCCTGATGGCGTCATCTCCATTGAAACATCGTCCACATCAGAAACATCTGTTATAGTTGAGGAAGGCATGAAGGTTTGTTTCAAACTTTAGCTGGCTGTTTTGAAAGCTTCCTACTTACCGTCTTTAGAATGATCAGACCATTGAGTTATGAGGAATATTTCTTCTGTATAGTTTGACAAGGGCTACATGTCGCCTCATTTCATAACAAACCAGGAGAAGTCTACAGTGGAATTCGATAAAGCTAAAATCCTTGTGACTGATCAGAAAATCACTACAGCCAAAGAATTAGTTCCTTTACTGGAGAAGACTTCGCAACTGAGTGTTCCGCTCCTTATAATCGCAGAAGATATCTCGGCAGAAGTGCTGGAGATACTGGTGGTGAATAAAAAGCAAGGTTTGATTAACGTTGCTGTTGTTAAATGTCCTGGAATGTTGGATGGAAAAAAGGCTTTGCTACAAGACATTGCACTCATGACAGGTGTTCTCACTCATTTGTACTTTCCATGATCGGTATTTTACTGGCAAGTCTCAGTTCTAACATGACAAATGATGTAAAACAGGAGCTGATTATCTTTCCGGAGATTTAGGCATGAGTCTAATGGGCGCAACTTCAGATCAGCTAGGTGTTGCTAGGAAAGTAACAATCACAGCTACCTCAACAACTATAGTCGCAGATCCTTCAACTAAACCGGAGATTCAGGCAAGGATAGCTCAGATGAAGAAGGATCTAGCTGAGACAGATAATTCATATATGACAGGAAAAATCGCAGAGAGAATAGCTAAGCTCTCCGGAGGTGTGGCTGTAATAAAGGTCCAGTTTTTTGCTTATAATATGCTGACACAAGAAACCCGTTTAGTTCGTGATGTTTCTTTTTTTTGAGTCCTTTTTAAAAAGCATCAGCTTAACCGGGTGTGGATTCAGGTGGGAGGTCACACTGAAACAGAACTTGAGGACAGAAAACTTAGGATAGAAGACGCGAAGAACGCAACGTTTGCAGCCATGAGAGAAGGTATAGTACCAGGTGGTGGTGCGACGTATATCCATCTTTTAGATGAGATTCCGAGAATCAAGAAGAATCTCATGGAAGATTTATACGAACAAATAGGTGCAGATATAGTAGCAACGGTATGAAACCTGTTTTTTTAACCTTCCTGAAAGACCCTTCAAAAGTTGTAATCACTGTGTGTGATTTGCAGGCGCTCACGGCACCTGCAATGGTCATAGCAACCAATGCTGGGGTTGATGGATCAGTTGTGGTGGAGAAGACCAGAGAACTCGAATGGAGAAGCGGTTACAACGCAATGTCTGGAAGATATGAGGATCTTCTAAACGCTGGAATCGCAGATCCTTGCAAAGTTTCAAGATTCGCTCTGCAAAACGCGGTTTCTGTTGCCGGCATAGTTCTCACGACTCAAGCAGTGCTGGTGGAGAAGATCAAGCAGCCTAAACCTGCAGTTCCTGAAGTGCCTGGCATCCCCACCTCATAACCACACCAAGCACAAAAACAAAAACTCTTTCAGCAGATTTTGTCGGAATCCAAAACCTGTGCTCTCATATTGGTGTTTGGTTTTGTTGTTATCAGTAGAACATCAAAAGCTGTGAGGCAATGGTGTACTTGCACAGGGTGAAAAAGAAAAGATTGTTGTAATCATTGTTGCTAATTGTGGAATCCAAGCTTATTGTTAGCAGAATGTGGCTTGTAATGCAAGATTCATACGTTGTAATCCCTAGTTATTACGTAATGTCATCGGTTTCATTCAGGTGCTTCAATTGTTCACGATGTCGTCGTCATTTGTTATTGGGCCGGACTGGCCCTAACAAGTATCCCTGCGCGTTCGGGTACCTGTTGGCTGTTGGTATTTGGATCGGGCTTTTCAGATTTCGGTTCTATTTTATAACACCTTTCAAATCCCATTTTAGTAAATTTAAATACGAGTCGGATTTGGATATAACACTTTGGTTTCGGATCGGTTTCGTATCACATCCTAAAACTCGTATATCGTCCGGATTCGGGTTATCTCAGATCGGTTCGGGTATACCCGAAATAAAATCTAAAATTTAAAAACAAAATATAATATATATATATATACTTATTTATATATAATTTAAGTACTAAAAGTATTTATTTAAATTTTAAATACTAATTGTTAGATATAATATCAAAATAAATATGAAATTTAATATTTGAAGTATATATTTATATTGTATACTAATTTAGATATTTGGATCGGTTTCTTTAGATATTTTTCGGGTTTTCGAGTTTTTCGGGTTACCCATTCGGGTTTGGTTAATAACATTTCGGGTTCAAATATGTTTTGTAACATCTTACAAGATCCATTCGAGTAATTTTTACATTTTAGACCGGATACAGATTAGATTTTTTGGTTTGGGTTTCGTTCGGATTTCGGGTGCCCCTGCTAACAAGTTTTCAGCACAAATTCTCGTACCATCAATACATCATCCACCCAATCATTATACAGTACAAAGATGATATAGTTATCACATGGTAAGAGGAGATACGTGTCAACATTCCTGTGGTGTTTGACTTGGAACGTGAAGACCAAAGTTCTACCATTATTATTGGGGAGAAAAGAAAAAAGAGAGCTCAGGTCCCAAGTAACAAGGTCGTTTTCGATAACGACTAATGAACCATCGGTTTCCATCAAATTCACTTAGCTTTCACTCCACATCTCTCTTTAAGTTTTAAAACCTAGTCTAAGCTTTTTTAAAAAAAAAAATCTTTTAAATTTTCTACATAAAAGGTTATTACAATATGTCAAAAAATTAAGCATCAAAAAGAAGAAGAAGAATACGTGAATCTCCTATATATTAGTCCTGAAGCATTAGAACTTTTAAGTGTAGTCATGTGTCATCACTAGGATGATTCTCAGAATTCTTAGAAAAAAAGTTGGTCCATCTAATTATATATTGTACTTTTATTAAATTAATATTCATATTGATTAGTAGTGCATATATAAAAGGATATTTTACATTCTTTCCTTAAATAAAAGTTACGGAATTACCTAATATGACTAACATATATGTGACAATTAATGTTTTGAATAATAAAGATTTGATAATATATTTTGTATTCTTCATCATTTTTTAATTTATATTATTAAAAAATTAAACAATCACATTAACCATATAATAAAAAATCTAAAAAAAAATCTTACATGTTATATTATGATTTTTTTAAACAACTATAAATTACTAAAACAGTAAAAACATTACAATCAAAATTTTGTGAACAATGTTTTTATTTTTTTTGTTATAAGAAGATACAAATGATCATAATATCATATGAATATTAAGTAGCATTTAATATATATTCAAATTATATATATATACACTTTAATATTGTTTAAATTAAACTATATATCATATAAAATACATATATGTTAATTATATACTTAGATGGATCATTACAACATATAAGTTAGTTCATCTAAATATATATTATACTTTTTATTAAACTAATTATCAGATTAGTTATTCGTGTATAAAATAATAATTTTTATTCTTTCCTTAAATAAAAGCTACGAAATTACCTAATATGATTAACAAATATGTGACAATTAGTGATTTTGAATAATAAATATTTGATAACAATATATGTATCTTCCATCATTTTTGTTCAATTTTATATTCTTGAAAGACATTTAAAAATCACATAAGTATATGATAAAAAAATCTAGATTTTTTTCTAATTTACTATATTTTGATTTTTTTAATATAAATTACTAAGGCTGTTAAAAATCTACGATGAAATTGTTTTGATCAATTGTTTAAATTTTTTATTATAAAAAATATAAATAATTATAAAATCATGTAAATGTGAAGTCTCATTTAATATATATATACATTTATTTCAATATTGTTTAAATTAAAAATATATATCATATATAAAATACATAAACATGTTAATAAAAATAATATTCATATTAATAAAAATAATATTTTTGTCACAACAAATATAAAAATGTTAAAAAAATCATATGAGTATCAAGTCTCAATAAATAAATATTTATATTAAATATATTATATATCTATATCAATATAATTTGATTTTAATTATATACTATATAAAATAAATAAATAGTTTCTTTTGTTTTTTATCAACAAAAGTTTTGTAAATAAAAAGAAAGATTATTTTCATTTATGTTCTTACTCAAATTTAATTGTATACGTAATAGATATTCGCTCTTAAATTATTCAATATATTTATTATTGCATAATATGTAAATTAATACAAAATAAATAATATTATCTACAAATAATTTGTATAGATAATTAATATTCATTTTGCGCAAACATAGATCTCAAATGTTAGTTGATCATATCATTTCAAAAATATGATTCTTCATATCGAAGTGAGATGGTGAATTATAACATTCGAATGATATCATTGAAACCCAATGTAAATTAAATAATTTTTTAAAAAAATATCTACAAATATTACCCTACTCATCACCATTATATCGACGATTCATAACTATATTTTTGGAAACTTATGACATCATGGTTGAACAATCAATATTAATATTCAATGATAATTAGTATATTAATTTCACCCCGCGCGTGTAATCATCTAGTATACTATTATAGCACGATTAAAACTAATCATTACTCTTGTTTATAAGTAGTACGACGAGTTCATGAAATAATGTAGAGTAGTTGAGATAATTTATTTTATTTCGCCTTAGAAAATGCTTTTCACCAGATTTAAAGGACTAGTTTTGCAATTTCAACTAAAATCACCTAACAACCGATGGGTCCTTAAACGATTTGAAGACAGCAGAGCAGCATCAGATACCTTCTATGTCGCAACCGGCGCCGGAGATGGACATCCAACCGCCGGCATTGCTTGACGACGATCCCTCCTCCGCCATGTGGGATTGGGGAGATCTCCTCGACTTCGCCGCAGACGACCGATTACTCTTCTCTCCCGATCATCCTCCTCCGGCGATGATTGCCACGCAATCTGAGTATTATCCTTCTCCGGATGAATCGGGTTCGGGTTCCGATCGGGTCAGGAAGCGTGACCCGAGGCTGCTTTGTTCCAATTTTGTGCAGGGGATGGTTCCGTGCTCGTGTCCGGTGCTCGATGAGAAGCTGGAGGAGGCTGAGCTTCCGAAGAAGAAGCGGGTTCGAGGCGGGTCGGGCGTGGTTAGGTGTCAGGTTCCGGGTTGTGAAGTGGATATAAGCGAGCTCAAAGGGTATCATAAAAGGCATAGGGTTTGTCTCACGTGTGCGAATGCTACCTCCGTTGTGCTTGATGGAGATGATAAGAGATACTGTCAACAGTGTGGAAAGTATGTTTCTTTATAGCTTTTTTGTATGCAGAGATTCAAGATCTGGATTGATTCCTGTTGTCTGATTGATAGGATTAGAAACTGTTGAATCTATCTTTTAAGTAATTGGGGGAGAGAGTGTTGATCTGTTTTAATGATTAGACAGATCTCACATAAATCATCATTCAACTCTCTTTGCTATGCATAAGCTGAGTAGTCAATATTATTAGCGGGAAATTTATTACCTTTTTGGTCGTGTCAATGCTGGTTCCGTGCTTAGAGTGAGTAAACCATATGGCAGGTTCCACGTGCTCCCGGACTTTGATGAGGGAAAACGCAGCTGTCGGAGAAAGCTAGAGCGTCACAATAACAGACGGAAAAGGAAACCTGTGGATAAAGGAGGAGTTGATTCTAAACAACAGCAAGTGTTGTCACAGAATGATAACAGTGTAATTGATGTTGATGATGGCAAAGGTATAAGTGAACAGCGCAAATCATATCATCATGTGCATCTTCTTCTAGTTGCCAATGTTTGACTCTTTCTTGGAAATTTCTGATTCCGCTTGACCATGTTATTAACTTCAAGCAGATAATACATGCTCTAGTGATCCGAGAATGGAACAAGAGGCTTCATTGGTTTCTGAAGATCGGCATATTCTCACTCAGGGGTCTGCACCCTTTACCCATAGCATCAACGCAGGCAACTTTGCCCCTCTTACAGGTTCGGGTGAAGCTCAACCAGATGAAGGAATGAATGACACAAAGTTTGAACTTTCACCTTCCTGTGGTGACAACAAAAGTGCTTACTCAACTGTGGTGGGTTTCTCTTTAGCCATTCTTATATCAACAACTTGTGTGTGCTTCATAAACTAATTTTTCATATCATTGTAGTGCCCTACAGGTCGGATCTCTTTTAAGCTCTACGATTGGAATCCAGCAGAGTTCCCACGGAGACTACGTCATCAAGTATACTCAAGAATTTTGTATTACAGTTTAGTGTTCAGAGACTATGTTTACCCTTTTTGGAATCTCAAAGAACTAAATTTCGTGTGATCAAAATTGGATTTGCAGATATTCCAATGGTTGGCCACCATGCCTGTTGAGCTGGAGGGCTATATCCGTCCAGGATGTACAATTTTGACTGTCTTTATCGCAATGCCAGAGATTATGTGGGCAAAGGTACATTCTATTATCTATTACTTATCGTTTTCATGTTCTTGGTGCCATAACACAACATAAAGATCGTTTCTTTTCATCTATTTCTAAATGTGCTCTAGTTTCTATGCACATTTTCCCTATTGAGTACTATATACACATTAAAGTTCTTATGGGTTTGTGTGTCCTGGAGTTCTCTTGTATCTGAAAATTGTGCATTATCTGGAAGCTTGCGTCCTAGAGGGAGAAAATATCAGCTTAATATCTCTTCCCTGCGAGCCCTCTATTGGAATTTTCACTGTATTAAGCGTTTACTATTTGTTACTTTATGCAGTTGTCTAAAGATCCGGTGGCATATCTTGATGAATTTATTCTTAAACCTGGAAAGATGCTATTTGGAAGAGGCTCGATGACTGTATATTTGAATAACATGATATTCCGTCTTTTGAAAGGCAAGATGATGTGCTTTACTTTTTTTCTCTGTTTGCCTTGTTCCCTATCATACTGGATACGCATAATCTTGTGAGGTCAGACATTATTAGTGTAAGTTTATTCTTATTTGTGTTGGTTTTGACAGGTGGGACAACTTTAAAAAGAGTTGATGTAAAATTAGAGTCACCGAAACTTCAATATGTGTATCCAACATGTTTTGAAGCTGGAAAACCAATTGAGCTCATTGTTTGTGGACTGAACCTTCTGCAACCTAAGTCCCGGTATGGTATCAGCCCTTGTTTTGATCTATGCCTCAGGCTTCTCTGGCATGTTTTAGTTCTGTCATATTGCTCATGTGATGAAACTATATTTTAAGAACCTTCGAAATGTTGCATTGGGATTACTACTCATCATGTGCTGGTTTGGTATCCTGGCTTTGTGACCTAACATGATAATGGTTTCTTTGCAGGTTTCTTGTATCCTTTTCTGGGAAGTACTTACCACATAACTATTCTGTTGTATCTGCACCTGGCCAAGATGGGAAGCGTTCTTGTAATAACAAGTTGTACAGGATAAATATTCTGAATTCTGACCCTAATCTATTTGGCCCTGCATTTGTCGAGGTACCATTTGTTGAAAATATACACTTTTACAAGTAGCTCTGTTTCTGCATATAATGTGGTCCACTGATCCTTTTGTAGGTTGAAAATGTATCTGGCCTATCAAATTTCATACCTCTGATAATTGGAGATAAAGCTATTTGTTCTGAAATGAAACTAATAGAGCAGAAATTCAATGCTACACTCTTTCAAGAGGAACAAGATGTTACCGCATGCTGCTGTTCTATGACTTGCCGTTGCAGGGATTTCAAAGAGAGGCAAAGTACCTTTACTGGGCTCTTGTTAGATATTGCATGGTCAGTAAAGGTGCCCTCTGCAGAGTGCACTGAGATAAACGTGAACCGATGTCAGATAAAAAGATACAACAGAGTGTTGAATTATTTGATACAGAGTAACTCGCCCTCAATCTTACGAAACATACTGCACAATCTGGAAACGTTGGTGAAGAAAATGGATCCAGGCAGTCTCGTTCACTGTACATGTGACTGCGACGTTAGGCTTTTACATGAAAATATGAATTTAGCCAGAAAGCAGCAAAGCCATAAAGATTCAAAGGTGAATCCAGTTACATCAGCATGCTGTTGTGAGAGCAGTTTCCAGAAAGACATACCATCAAGAATATTAAACTTCAATCAGGTTTTTTCACTAACATCTGATTTCCCTTATTTGATCTAAACTGGACTTGGCACAAAATCTTTAATTGTCTTACACATTTGGTTTGTTGCTCCAGTGCTGATAGTTAATAGTATGTTTCATCATATATTTGGCACAGTATGATGATATGTAAATGGATTCTGCGCACAATCTTGCATCTTTATTGGTTTTAGCACACTAACGTTCCCTCTTAATTGTATTATAAGGATCCGGAAGCAGGATTAGAGTTTAAGGAGAGAATACAAGCTGCTTCACCAGATACTGGCGGCAAAGAGACCGATCCTCTTTTAAACAAAGAGGTTGTCATGAACGTAAATGACATAGGAAACTGGCCGAGGAAGTCCTGTATACCAATACATTCTGTCCAAACAATCAGGTCCCGTCAAACTGCTTTCTTAATCACTACATTAGTTATCTGTTTTGCGGTCTGTGCGGTTATCTACCATCCAAACAAGGTCACACAACTTGCAGTGGCAATCCGAACGAGATTGGCACACAAACTTTGATACTAAGTTCAATGGCAGAGACTGTCAATTTAACCGGTGAAAGTGTGTTTATTAAAGAAAGCTTGAAGGGAGCTGTATTAAAAAAGCTTGTCTCAGCTTTCAACAGAGCTCAGCTACAGGCTTCGCAGATAGATTCCCTTTGAGAAAGAAACAAATTGGTTAATGATCAGATGAGTTTTCCTTGCTCTTTCTCTGTGTTCATCTACTTCCCAATTTCTTAAAGACTGGTGGTGGTGCTTCAACTGTAATAACAGGAAATGTTCTGCTCAGTGATCCTATATATTCCTTATCGAATAGTGTTTATATATATTAGGGTTTGCTTTCGTGACTGATTATTCTAAAAATGATTCTTGGACAAATCATAATCGTAATTTAGTCTTATAGGCATTTGTTCTTTAAGCTATGGTCAGATATTGATCGATAAACAATAGAGATACTCGAAAGAGTTGATTTAAGAGGCTGCTTTGAGAGCTTTGCTTCTAGACTCGATGATAAGAACCAATCTGCGGTTAAGCTTTGAAGAAATGGAACACACCACCAAGTTGAGAGCAAAACAAAAGAACCTATAACCACTCAAAGACTTGATTGAATGTATATGCTGCCACCTTACTTCAGCAGGAAAGATTCAAAAATAAATGCTAACATGCAATGAATCATTCACCGGGAAAATGGGCATTTTATTTCTAACTATTTGTAATCTAAGTATTGTTTACTTAAAATTATTCCTCAATTAGTAGTTGACTATACAAAATTGAAAATAAAATAGTCAATCGTTTTTCTGTTAACGGTTTCTGTCAATTTTTTAATGGTTGATTATTCTAATCATAATTTTACGCGATCAATGATTATGTGAAGAATAAATATACGCAATCAATACTTGAGTATTAAATTAGTGATTACAAATATTTAGCGAATTAAAAACATTAATTTCCTTATAAAAATCATAACTTAAAAGATTATCTAGCTATATATAACCAATATACGAAATTTATATCTTTAGAAAGAGATTTTTTGAGATTTTACAATGACATAAAATAATACAAATAATTATAGTTGAATCATATTGTTTATGTACCTCATGTTTAAAAAATCACATGTAGATGATTTCGTATTGTTTAGACATTAGGTCACCTACAGAATTTTACGTTGCAGAGAACTCAGTGGCACATGGAGCTCCGAGGAACACTGATAGTCCTGAACTTGGACAACCTTTGGCATTTGAAGTTTGGCAATATCTGACCAAATCTGTTAATGAAGAGTCTAAGATCACTGTACTAACCAATGGACCATTGACTAGCGTAGCCAAGATCATCTCATCAGATAAAAACTCAACCTCACTTATCAAGGTGAGAACCTTCTGTAACTTTCTCTGATAGGTAAGATCTTTAGTTAAGGGAAGTTTTTATGTAAAGTTGCAGGAAGTTTACATTGTGGGAGGACATATAAACATTAACAAATCAGACAAAGGGAACACATGCACTGTTCCTTCAAATGCATACGCTGAGTTCTAATATGTTTCTTGATCCTTTAAACATCACACTCATCCCTCTAGCCACCCAACGCAACTTGAGTTCTTTCCAGATGATGCTCAACAGTCTCAACTCTACCGATCAAACACCTGAATCTCAGTTCGTGCAGTGGTTGCTCGCTAGATGGCATGCCCTTCATCAGGATCACAGGAGATACAAGCATGTGGTAGTCTTCCACTTCATAACGGTTTCATCTGTTCGAACGAAAATGATCTTGTCTAGTAAACAAACACTTAACTGCGTTACAGGGCATGTTTTTACGTAGCAGGACGCTTAGGAGGAAGAAACGGATCACACCACCTAGCAGAACACTCAGAAGGAAGAAACAGATCACATGACATTGCAGGACGCTCAGTGACAACAACAACAATAACAACAAAGATACACTTAAACCCCTATTATTCTCTCCATGGAACTGTTATAGTTTTACATATTCCAGTTAGAAAAAAAGTTCACCAACCATAACAACTCTACACGAGACATCAACATAGACTTTTTAAAAGAGGGTAGAGCATAGTCTAACAAGCCTTACAGCTACGCCTGCAATAGCCAGGAAGCTCAGCAGTACCAACCATATACTCTGGATTCTTTGTGCATTCACCAAGCACCGCCCATCTCTCACAGCTCTCATTCAAATCCGTGCAGTTTCCACTAGGCGTCACAATCTTGTCAAATGAGTCCACGTGGATCCACTTGGTCGCTGACCATTTCTCTCCTTCGATCACAGGACATCCACCGTGAAGGCTCAACGGGTCAGGGATTGCGTCAGGGTGGAGGTTGAAGAACAACAAAGCATCCCCTTTCCTTGGTTTCACTGATAAAACATCAACCCATAAACACACACAAAAGATGTTCAGGAAAATATAACTATTGGTTTTGTTTCTCACCGGCGATTCCTTTCTTGGCACAATCAGAAAGGTCTTCTTGGTTCTCAGATAGGACTCGACGAGAAGGTATCTATAAAACAAAAAAAGATGTTTACTAGAGAGAGAGAGAGAACGAATGAACCAATACAAGAACTTCATCTGATAGCAGCACAAACCTCTGCATGGGGGAAGACGGTTTCTCCACCTCTTGTGACATTAGATAGATACATGAGAACTGTGGCTATGCGGTGTCCACCACGTACAATGTTGACTTTGTCATGAAAGTAGTCAAAGTGAGCATCGTATTTTTGACCGTACTCGTATCTCAATACCTGAATGTCTTCACCGTTCTCTGTCACCCACAGAAACCAAATGACTTCATCTTGTCAAGAACATAAGATTTTCAAGATCTTGGTTAGCAGTTCTTGTACCTTTAGGAAGAAATGTCCAAGTGGAGATCTTGTCTTCTATACCGGCAACAATGGGATCCTGTGATCAAAAAAGAAAAAAGAAAACTTCACATGGAGAGAGAGTAGCACTAGCAGATTACAGTAGTCACAACAATAATCAAAAGAGCTACAGATCTGAGTTATGTTGGTAACTCTAAGCATAGTCCAAGATCCATCATTAAATAAGATTCACACTATGTATGTGGCAGGATTAGGTTCTAATTCACACCAGACAATGGAGATTGACCTATCAAGACCTGTCATTTGCAGGATCTATGCCAAACCAAACCAGTTTAACCACTTGGAACTACGGTTCTAACTTGATCATATCCAAGTAAGAATAAGGAAGAGAGAAAGTTTGAACCTTTGCTTTGGGGATAAAGGTGCCAGAGCTGGTTCGAACCTCGCTAAGTTTGCTCTCTCCACTATCATTATCAGCTACAGCAGATCTCTTAAGGCTCGCTTTTGCCTTTTCTCCGACCAAACCGAGAGTTAGAATATTTCCAAATTAAGCTCAAAGAAAAGATGAAACGAAGGAAAACTCACAAGCGAAACCATGTGATCGCATTCCAATTCCGTGAGGAACCCTTCATACACAAACGCCCTGAAACGAATACAAACGATATAATTCTCCGATTCATCGAACTTTAACATTGAAAGGCTCAAACTTTCCCAACCTGGGTTTCGATGAAACCTGCTTGACTTTGGAAGGATTAACAATGGCGCTAGTGGAAGATCGAAGCAGGACGGAGAAGAAGATAGCAAAGATCAATAACCTTCCATTATGAGACATCGACATCGTAGTGGGATTAGATCTAGAATGCATGAGAGTCGGTACAAGGAAAGAGATCAGAAGACGGAACTAAAAAAAAAAGACATCGACATCGTTGTTTATTATGGTCTGTCCTAACGACAAAAACGGTTTGGCCTGTCGGGTATTTTAGAATGTTGGTTAAACCGTACCGTACCAAATCGTTTTTGCTATATCTCGAATAATCAATCAATAATGTAATTGACTTGTCCTTGCTGTATAATTGCATGTCTTCTATATAGTGTTTGACAAAGATTAGATTTTTTTCACAAGATAATTTTTTTGTGTTTCCGATGAAAATATTATAAATTTCAAGAAAAATAATTAATTTTATTGAATTGTTATTAGTTAAAAGCTATTGTAAACTAGAAATTACAGAAAAAAATATTTTTGTTATAATGATTTAATACATTTTTTTAATATGTAAAACTACTAAAAAAATTATATTTATATGAAATAGAAGGAGTATCATGTACTCTCTTTTATGTTTTAGAATTTTTACGCATATTAATTAAACATATGAAATTGAAATTATCAATGTATATTTTTTTTGTAACTTACTACACCCCATAAATTTTAGCCAATAAAATTTTAATAATTTTATAAATTTTATAGTTTATACTTTATAACGTTAACTACTGCATTAAAAATGTAAAAAAAAAATGAAGCAATATTTTTTGCTAAAATATAAATCTTTTCAAAACCGAAGAAGAATTTTAGTAATAAACATATATAGAACAATAAGGATAATATTTAACAAATTACAATAAGTCAACTATGGAAGAACACAACATCATCAAATACAGTATGCAATAAGGGAAATCATTCTCTTTTAATTTAACAAGTAAGATGTTTCAAGAGTCGTTAGATGTTCCGAGAACAGTCTCCATGTGTCGATTAATATCGTTCAAATATTTTGTTGAGTTGTATTCTTCATTATCCAATAGTTCTTCTGAGTATGTCCTCTGCAGTTTTGAGTTTTCTCCTTCTCTTAGCTTATCTAAGCTGCACTTGTCTCCCTTCAGAATCTCCACAACCTGTATATATATATATTTATCATAGATCATCATATAAGTGACCATATTAATCACTTTTGCTAGAGAAAAAAGTGTGAATGTTTTTGTTATGCATGCCTGGCTCATGTGAGGTCGGTTCATGGAGGTTTGGTGTATGCACAAGGACGCTATGGAGACAAGACGGTCCAACTCTTCTAAGTCGTACTCATCTCCCAATATCGGATCAACAAGTTCTTTGATCTTGTTCTCTTTGATCAATGGCTTGGCCTACAAGAACATAGATGGCCTATGTTAGTAATTTCACAAGAAATGAATATAATTGTTCTCTCACATTGGTTGTGAAACCAAGATCTAAGTCAAGGAAATATGAGAGAAGGATTCTCTATCTAGCTAGGGTTTAAGAGAGGGTCACATATCACATACCCACATGACAACGCTATGTTGTGAGCTGTCGATGGCTTGTTTACCGGTAATGAGCTCAAGAAGCAGTACACCATAAGCATATACATCGGTTTTCTCGTCTACTATCCCGTGCATGAAGAACTCCGGCGGAAGGTAACTGATATATAAGAGATTATTTAAGATCTATGAAGCACAAGAGACAAGTGAATCCATGTACGATCTATATCAATGAGAGATTCCAAACCCGAATGTTCCTTCGACTTTTGATACAGTATGGTGAGTCCATTGGTCTGGTAGCCATTTCGCCAGCCCGAAATCAGATATCTAAAAAAAAAAAAAAAAAAAAAAAATCAGATATCTAAGAAAGAAAGAAAAGGATAAGGTTTTGAGATTTAGGGTTTATTAACATTTTTAAGTTAATTTTAATATAAGGAAATTCGATAATTTGGGAGGTCATGGAACTTATGTACAATAGCTCTTTATAATTTTAGAATTAAGACAAATGTTTCATTCGGCTGTACCGAAAAATACATATGTTCTTATTTTAAAATCATGAGTTCTGAAAGACAATAAATTAGGGTAGGTGATCTTAGATTTATCTTAATAATCATTACCTGAGCCTCAAAGTTCTCAGTGAGAAGGATGTTAGAAGCTTTGATGTCTTTATGAATGATCCTTCTCTGACAACCTTCATGGAGATAGTACAGTCCCTCTGCTGTTCCCATCGCCACTTTGTATCTTATGCTCCAATTCAGTTTCTCTTTTGCCTCTTCAAAAACGTTATAAAAAATATTAGTTAGTTCTTTGAATCATCAAATGAATGCTATACAAGATTGCTTTGAAAACATAAAATAATAAAGAGATTTATTCACCGTATAGCAAAGAAGCAAGGCTTCCATTAGGAGATAGCTCAAGAACAAGATGCATTCCTCCTTCAACACAATATCCAATAAGCTTAGCAATGTTTGGATGATCTACATGAACTATGATCCCTAGTTCTGACAAATAATCCATCGTCATCTCTTCAGCAGACCCTCTAGTCAGTTTCTTTATGGCTACTATTTGCCCATCTGCCATCTCTCCCTTGTATACCTCCGCGTATCCTCCTTCTCCGATCAGATTCTCTGCCATGATATCCACAATGTTCATGTCACATTACTCCATATATACACAAAATGTAACAAAGATTCTTAGAAGTAAAGAGTTTCTAACCAGGGCTATAGCCATTTGTAGCAGTTAGAATATCTTGAAGAGAGTAGTTTCTCCAGGAAGGTTTGAATAGGAACAAGTCATCAGTGTCAAGAGCAGGAGCAGGTAGAGCAGGGACCATGTTATCTTTTATGCGTTTGCTCTTACGTCTGGTTAGTTTAGGAACTCCTTTGAGATGTGTGAATGTATTGAATGGCATCGCTGATGATCCTTTCTTGAGTAAACGGTGGAAACCTCGCCAGTGACCGTTGGTGTGACCTACATGTGAATGATGATGGCGATGGTGGGGATGATGATGATTAGCTTCTGATGATGATGTGTCTGACGTGCTCACCACGGAAGATGATAATGTTTCAGATTCTATGTTGCTTAGTAAATCATCGTCTGAGTCTGGTTTGTTGGTGCAGAAGGTCGCTATTTGTTCTTCATCTGGACATAATAATGATAAATCGTTGAGCCAAGAACATGGCCGGTACTGGGACAAGCAGAATGAAACATTTGCTAGGGCTCCCAATTTTTTTTTTAAATTATATTGTATAGGCCCCAAAAAAAAAATTTAGGCCCCCAAATTTGTAAAAAAAAGAAAATTTAGTTGAAATCGTTTAAAAATCGTCTTAGGTCCCTTAAATCTTAGGGCCGGTCCTGGCCAAGAACAATCTCAAAGTCAATGACAATGTAAATCTTTTAATATATTTTACCATGAGAAGAGAAAGAATCAGAGAAGCCAGCTCGAGATCTTCTTGTTGAGAGAGGAGTTGATTGTTTTCCACGATTCTCAACGTTTACATCGCTGCGAGATCACATGCAAAAATTGAGACATTATTTTCAGATGACTTGCAAGACAAGGTACACATCAAATCTTTGTTATGCGAGCAAAACATTAACAACATATGTGTCTGAACAAAAAACAAAAGTAAAGGAAAGTACTCGGAGGGAGGCGAAGATGACGTTGTCGTGGAAGCAAGAGGTTCTGAGGAGTCTCGAACGCCTTCCATGGAATTGGAGATGGAAAATGAAATTAAGGAAAGAGAAGAGAGAAAGTAACGGAAGACATGATCATTGGTTTTCTATTATTACACCTCATCTTCTCTTTTTTTTTTTTGTTATAACTGAATATCCTCATGTTCTTTCTTAATTTTAGATGAAATAAATATCCTTGTAAAAAAAGTTGCTTTCGAAATAGAAAATTGCCAGAGAATATTCTCAATAATTAGGTCAATTTTTTAAAATCCTAAATTTAGAGTAACAGGCTCAACTTTTAAATTTAAAGGCATTTTACAAGTGAAAAAATACAGAATTGACATTTTCATGGATGTAACAGCTCCCACGTTGGTGATTAACGCCACGTGGCACAGTTCGTTTCCGGACAACCCGACAAAGGTTAGTGGACCTGAAGTCATTAGAGAGAGACACAAATCTTGTACTAATGTACATTATAAGCTTTGACTTATCTACATGTTGACCATTTATCTGTGTTAAAAGCTTCTTCTATAACCTTTTGTTGTTTGTAATTCGTTCCAAAGACGTTCAAGCTTAATAGAAGGAATGTAATGTAAGGAGAAGGAAGAAATAACAGAGATGAGGAAAAGCCACACATGATTAGGAAGGCATTGATTAGTTGCTTGTTATACAGGAAACCATATTATTAGTATTATCAATGTATACGGCTTTGTGAACCAGTTTTCTAACGATTCTTCGTTTTGAGGATTGTAAATGCACAATCTTTTCTACAATGTAGTTCAAACAAAAGCAAATTTCACTCCAAGCAATCTCAATCTTGGTTTTTGTGTTCTTGCTGGTTGATATTGAGAATCTTTGTTGTGCTGTCTCTTAAGTAGTTGAGGTTTGTGTTCCGAGATGCGAACAATGGTTATTTTGCAGAATCAAAAAAGCAATGAAATTTGCATTTCACAAAGCTTGTTTGTTCTGAGAAAAAATGTGTGTTTTATTTCTCTGATTTAAATCTTTTTAATAGAATGCTACTTTTTAAGTCAAACCATTAGGACATGATTAACGGTAAACCTTTTTTGGGGGTTCTTATTTATTTTATTTTATTTTTAAAAGACAAAAAAATAATTGCGGACCGTCACGTGTTAGTGAGCCTCGCAAACAGTACATGCGATGCACGTGTTTTTAGTTTTTAGATGGGTTTCTAACTAATTAAAAAAAATCAAAAAATAAAAAAGAGTGTAAAATTTTCTCGGAGAAGAACTATGGAGAATCCATTTAAAAACTCTAAAATACAGATGTTATTTTTAATTGAGCAACTTTTTGTACAAAATACAGAAACTAAATCAAAACTAAACCATTATCAAAATATTAATATTTTTATCATTAAGAATCTGATGTATGCATCTCCACTTAGAACCTTGTACATGTCTCTTCAAAAGCTACACATCATTTACAATTGTGTGCTAATATATGTTATTAGAGCATGAATCTTGTGGTGGAAAAGGAATAGGTGAATAGATATATAGTAGGACGAGCAGAGAAGCTTCTAAGTCCGAGATACATGTTCATTTACTTCTTCCTTCTCTAGATATCTTTGAAAATTGTTGATTGTTTATTAATTGATTAAGTGGTGTTTAAAGGATAAAAAGATTTACTTACATGATAGTTTACAAAAGTAAAGTTTCAGACACTAACGAGCTTGAAAGGAAACCATAGAAGCATGTGCTATAAAATTTCAATCTTTTATTGAATAATTTCTTTTATAGTTCAGTTGGCAATGACCATCATAAAAATACACAGGTGAAAAATTCGACACTAAATATTTTATCCAGTATTTTATTATCAAGTCCGGGCTTGGTTTCAGAGTGGAGTGGCTTCCACTCCTCAGATTATCTTAGTGACAAAACGAGTTACGTTTTACTACTGGACATAATAATAAAATTTTGTTTTTACTTTTAGCCTATTATTGTCACGTGCAAATTGTATTATGTTGGGGTTGGATAAAGAGTTTACAACTTTACATGCGCGAATATTAACTTCAACTTAGTATATAGTATTAATTTTCTTTTTGAAAGGTCAATAGCAAAAAACGTCACATAGATATTTGTATTCTTTTAATCGTCTAAAGCACCTAAGCATGCAGGGTCATGCACATTATTAGGTCTGAATCCATGTTAGCATCGGTTTTTTTCGGTAAAATGTTAGCATCAGCTTTTGTTGTGCTAAGTTATACTGGATTGTACACATTTTAAAAATATGAAGATGACACCAATGCTAATTAATTTGACCGAACTTGTGTAACATATACTATCATATCGTGATGCTAATCACGGACTAAGACATATGTTTGTTTGCTAACGCTAGCTTGATGTAAACTGAAACCGACAAAGCATAACGAAAGCTGGTTAAACAAAAATTTTATCCTATATCTCATATATATTGGACCATGTATTAACATGTCTACATATTTATACGATCTTGATCTTTTGTTTCATAAGGTTAAAAACTATTCATACATGGGACTTTATTTTAGTTAATATACTTGGAATGGTGATGAATGAATCAGTTTGCAAAAGAACAATTAAACCGTATAACAAAATACTGATATAGATATTTAAGAAAATTTGAATTTTAAAAATAAAATTAAAACAAACATAAGAAAGAAAAGAAAAAAAAGAGCAGACATTTTTTTACCATCATCCCCCAATAAAATTCTACAACACTGACCCTCAAAAATGCTTAGGCGTGACATTGCCACAAGTGCAAAGTGGGGTGCATGATCATACGTTCCCACTTATTATATCTTTCCTTACCCATGTCAACCAATCATCTCCCTCCACGTCATCACCTCCCTTCGCTTCCTCCTCTCAACTAAATAAAACCTAAAAATTAAAAAAAAAAACATTTTTCTTGTTCTCCTCCCGCCGGCGAAAGACTATTTCCGGCGAGGTGTGAACGACTGAAAAACAACCGTTCCGGATCCCGGAAACTCATCCACAAGTCTGCTCCGACACTTAAGACCGAGCTTCTTGGCCAACACGCGCTCCACGCGCTTCGTCACCTCGTGGTTATAATCCTCGCCGCCGTAAGTGGTGGCGACGGAGACACAATCTGGCCGGAAAACATCAATGGCGCGACTCAACACCTCCGAGATATCTCCGTGACCGTCGTCGTTTAGAGACAAACCGCACTCGAAGCTCGCGTAGCTAAAACCGTCTTCAGGCGTGACGTGGATGGTCGAGTAACGCTCCCCGTCGACGCCGTTCATCGAGTAGCCGCAAGGATCAAACGCGAAGTCGCAGATAAACGCGTTTGCGTTTATCCTATCTACACCGCTCAGCCGCGTCATCTCTTTCCCGGCGGTATCGCTGTTGTAGTCTGTGTCGTTGACTTTTCGTCTAAAGAAGCTCCGAGCGTTGACTTTGTCAAGCTCCGTCATGCAGACTTCAACCACGACGAGGGACTCGTCGGCTTCCACGTCAGCGCTCGCTGTGAACACGTGCCAAGCACGTGAAGGGTTGTTGTTGTTGTTGTTATTATTAGGCGGCGTCATGACGGAGGCTTTACGGTAACGGAGAGAGTTAGGGAGGCTTTCTTCGACGATGATGACTTCTTCTTTGAAGCTCGTGTAAGGGAAAGGCTGTGCTGTCGGGAAGATGAAGCTTCCTCGCGAGTAGCGACACGCGCGTAACGTGAGGTTGAGGGTACGCGCGAGGTGGATGAACGGTCGGATTGATTTGAGGAGTTGCGTTGTGCCGCATGTTTTGATGATGACTTTGTTGGGTAGATGAAGAGGCTTGACTCGGAGAGGACGTATGCGTCGAAGCTGTGGTTCGCTACGGCGGAGACTACGGTGCACTGCACTTGGTTTAAGACTTGGTCTAGTGATTCGAAGTCGATTAGACGGAGCCCCATGGGGTTGTTGTTGGTTGTTGAGAAACGAAGTTCGAGTCTTTTCTCGAATCCCTCGAACCCAGACACTGCCATTGCAAGATCAGAAGAAGATGTGGGAATAAGACAGAACAGAGGAGGTTGCAAGAACAGAGTAGAGAGGATGTGTGTGTGTGTGTAGTGAGAGAGAGAGAGAAGAGAGAGGTAGTGGTGATCAGTGGAGGAGAAGTGGTATATATAGGGAGAGAGATTGTGGAGGATAGAGAAGGGAGGAGCATGCGGGTTAAGAGACAAAAAGATCATGATTGCAGGCATAATGAAACGAGAAAGATGATGAGAGTTTGTGTTTGTCTTCTATGTTTTGAATGTATCTATGAATCTTTGTGTATGTGAGAGATGTAATGAGTTCTGTTCTGTTTTCTTGTGTTCTGTAGATTTACTTAGCACAAGTATTTGTTCTTCTTAATTGTAACGTATCACACTACTCATCATGCAAATTAAGAAAGGACCCATCTTAATTTACGTAGCGCATATTAAATAATTCTATCTTACTAGCTATATAATAAAAGCACACTATATATATATCGTGGACAAGACACAAAAGATTGAAGGCAGAGCAAGTGTCTGCAAGAAACATTAGTTTTAGTAGCTTGTGTGTCAAACAATATCTAATGCACATAAAAAACCACCAAAGATTAAATTGTTTCTTTCAATATATATATGCACGTAAAATATACATGCACGCAACCTTATCTATTTTATTTTTTTGAATAACATGATTTTGACCAAAAATATGCAATTTGTTTTTTTTTTTTTTGAGAACGAAAAAATTATGTTATTTGTTTGGGCTGTACAACACAAGATACATATATATTCACGCTACAAAAAATCTAAGAGAAGATAAAGAACAACAGCCTGAGATGTATTTTCCGAAACATATGGGAAATTTCGAATTGAATATTGGGTAAATTTCAACTGTATCACAAATTTGATACTAATTTTCAAATTTACCATTAATAAATGATTATTTTCAAAAATACCCTAAATTTATGATGAAAAATAGATTAAACTATTTTTTAAAAAATATTTATAAAATATTTAGAAATTCAACCCCACTAATTTAACACTAAACTATAAACAATAATCAAGAAAGTGTAAACCCAAATATTAATATATTTTTGATTGAATATATTTTTAAAAAGTAGTATTTAACTTTGTGATATTATTAACAATTTATCTTAAATATTTGATACATGGCGAAGAGAATGAATAATTGGATGCAGCAAGAAACTATTTTCTTTAGTTGGGAAGAGAAATGATAAATCGTGTGCTAATTTGAAGATGATTTTGTTGGGGCCTAACTTTAGAGAGACCTCACTAAAGTTCGAATCATAAGTAAGTCCATCTTGTTGCCTTTAACAATAATTAATAAACATTTACCCCTCAATTCATTTGACCACAACTAACTTGGTCATATCCTTATCTGTATACATATATCTATTCTATTAAAAATGACCACAAGAGAGGGATCAAGACTGCTAAAACATAATAAATAAAGTTGAAACACAGTATATAGTTGGGAAAAAGGCCAATTTCAACCCCAACAATTTCAGTCGTGCCAAATACGACCCGAACAAATCGTCAGTGCTAAATACGACCTCATTTTAATTATAATTCAAAAAACCTATCTGAACTTCTCAAAACGTGCTTAAAACTACATTGACTCTAACAAAAGTTAGTCAACTGTTAACAAGAGAAAATAATATCACTTTGATTTAATTTTTTTAAAATATGTTCATTTCAGGACTTGAACTCATACCTTAATACGCTTTCTAAGGAGCACACAAACCACTAGACTAAATTATTATTTTTTAAAAAAAATTATTACAAATTTGAAATTATATAAACTGTTATACTTCTTAATCTTATCCAATTTAAAATTTTGGCGATTATTGTTTCTGATTTATAATTATATCTTTATAATTACATTAACATATTTTTTACTTATCATATATTTAATAAATTTATATCTTACTAAAATATAAATAATAAAATATTTATAATTATATGACATTAAATATAATTCAAGCTTTGAATCTATTTATAAACTTTTATTATATAAAATATTTTTAATTTTTAAACTTAAGTGAATTTTTTTATTTTTGAAAGTTAATATTATATATTTGTGATGTTTTTTTTTTCAAAATGTTAAGAGGCCTTTTACCTTTATTTCACAAAAATATTTTGTTCAAAATATTAGACATATTAAAAAATAACTAAAATATATAAAAACATAAAATATAAAGTATATTATATTAATTTTGAAAATTAACATTAAAGGTTTAATTTTTAAAAAAAATTATATAGTTTTTTTATTAGATAATTTCAAAGTTTTAAGTACAATTAATTTCATATAAGTATAAATCTTTTATTATTTATATTTTAGTTTAATATAAGTTTATTAAATATATGACAATTAAAAACATGTTAATGTATTTATATAAATCAGAAATAATCAGTACCATTTAATTGGATAAGATGAATAAGTATAGTAATATATAGAATTTCAAATTTATAATAATATTTTAAATTTTCTTTTAGTCTAATGGTTAGTGTGCCCCTTTAAAGATTATCAAGACATGGGTTCGAGTCTTGGAATGAATATATTTTTTTATAAAAAATTAAGTTAAAACGACATCATTTTATCTTGTTAACGGTATTCTAACTTTTATTAGAATCAATGTAGATTTAGGCACGTTTTAAGAAGTTTGGGTATGTTTTTTAAATTATAATTTAGTTGAGGTCGTATTTGGCACTGACTTTTTGTTCGGGTCGTATTTGGCACGACTGAAATTGTTGGGGTCGAAATTGGCTATTTTCCCGTATATAGTTAGTGACACCAAAAGAGAAAATGAGTATATATAGTTAAAGAATGAAAGAAGATTTTTATTATTCACCACTTCGCTCGTCCAACATCACTATTTGGTCTGCGTAATCCGAGTTTCAATAATGATATGTTTATGATGCTTCTCGAGTTTTGTTTATGAATAATACTAAATGAATTGCAACCTAAGTTAATATGAAAGTTTCAAAAAAAAAAGTAAGTTAATATGTATCAGTTTTATAGTTTGAATCCGCATTCAGTTTTGCAGTTGTTTTAGATAATTTAATTCTTTAGATATAAAATAATATATACATATTATGTTAAAATTTGGTATGGTTTCAGATATTCTACACATTTTATTTTACTAGAACACGGTTTCATTACCTACGTGATTTAGATTCAAATGAAAAAGGTTTATCAAGATTAACCATTCTTATAATTGTCCACTACATATCAATATCACTGCAGAATTGCACATTAACCATGAGCCATTTAATTAAGGGTAAATCTCTCAAAAATAGTCATTTTTAAAATTTTTATCACAAAAATAGATTTTGAGAAAAAAAATGATAAAAATAATTATTTTTTTATTTTGAAAATTTTAATATTTTTTTAATTTTTTTAATTTTTAAACCTCAACTCCAAAACTCACTCCATAACTCTAAACCAGTTTAGATTAGTTAACCCAAATATATAAATATATATTTACATTTTTTAATAAAGTTTATTCAGATCATTTTTTTATTTGAGTGTTATTTTTGAAACAAAAACTTTTTTAGGTCTATTTTGGTTTTTATCTCTTTAATTAATCATAGTAAATCGTAGAGTATAAATATAAATTACGCTCGTCAACAAATATATAGTCTTGTTAAGAAATCAAGATCAAGTAAGATTATGCTTAAAGTCAACTTATCCATCCAGTAAATCTATTTAGCTAGAGACTCACAAAAATATCATTGCAACTATTGACATTTTATTAATATTAGTTAACCTGAGAAAAAACATCATGGTTTTTATTCTTAACCGGATTTTTGGTTTATAAGGTTTTAATTCAATTACAAGTGTCATATATGTTTGTTAAATCGCTGGTTTAAAAATTTACTAACAAATAAAAACGCTCAGGCGTGGCAACTTGCTAATTATATATTTTCCCTTTTCAGTTTTGTTAAGAATGAATGAAATGAATGCTTCGTTACGTGATACCAAAAGTGCCCTTTCAACATCATTCCTATTCTTCATGCAGTTTTATGTCTAACTATGTATTCCGGCATTATCATTATCCATTATTTGCATGAATTATATATAAACTGTCAAAAGTATCATTAATAAAGAGAAGTACCGTATGACAGACATAAAAATATTTGTCACAAAATATATTTTAAAGAGAAAAATGATCAAAAGAAATTTTATTAAAGAATATAAATATATATTTGTACCATTTAAATTAACTAATCTAGATTTAAGGTTTAGAGTTATAGAATAGAGTTTTAGAGGTGAAATTTAATATTTTAAAAAATAAAATAAAATATTGAATTTTTCAAAATTAAAATGTCTATTTCAATCATTTTAAAACTATTTTGGTGACAAATAATTTTTTTAAAAAAATCTAATTGAATGATTTACCCCATTATAAATGCATGTACTTGTGGTTATGAGGATCACCTCCAATTCTAGCAGCTTACTCTTTGTTGACTCCATTGCTATATATATCAGGTCAAAACTCAAAGGCTAACTGATAAATTATAAATTTATTCATGTTATCTGAATTACTTGAATTTGAATCTGACCTAATGATAAATTCGGAGGAAACACAAATACTAAAACATTTTATTTCAATTTAATCATCCTAATTAACACCCTTCCATCTATTTATGTCATATTTAAACAGTATTACAGAAATTATTATTATCCCATAAAAGGGCAAAAACTTTGCAAGGCATGAATTCATTGACTTGAGAAGACGATAACCTTCTGATAAAATGCTTCTACTTAATTTGGTAGACTAAATAATGACGATTATTACATAGTCACTAATAACGAGTTCATAGGTGAAAAAGTATTTGGGACCAGATAGTTTGTCTACAGCTTAGTATGCTAAAAACGAAAAATAATCGATTGGTCTTCATGCTTAAAATTACTTCATCGTTACTGTAGATAGTATTCTTACCTTTAAATTTAAGTTAGTTTTTTTTTTAAATTACTAAAGTTATAAACTTATAAAATGAACAGTCGCATAATATAAACAACATAAACGATTGATTGGATTGTTATTTAGAATTTAAAAGCTCTACAATTATGGTAATCGACGTGGAGTGGTGTTGATATGACTGTATCTTATATAAACCAATCATCGGTTGATTTTCTTAGATATACTTATGTTGAAAACAAAAGCTTTCGATATATTATATGTCAAGCATAATTAAGGACATCAGATTTATAAAGAAACCCGCATACTTTGGACTAAACTAAACATAAAATAGTAACCAAAACTAGCCGAACTGCTCACACCTAAAACAAGTCAATTACTTTAACTTTGGTGAAAGAATGAACAGCACATACATATAAATTTCATATAAAATTCTAAATGGTTAAAATGTCTATCAAGATGTATACATATACCAATCATATATGATTAAGATATTTATCAAAATGTATAAATATAAAAATACAAAACAAAGGAGGAAAGGTTTTAGGGGGTAGCAGCGCAGTAAGCATTATGACCACAATCCCATGTATGAGAGCTGCACGCGCACGCACCAATCTTCACTCTCTCTCTTGTCTCTTCCATCACTCCCACACCCACACATACTTATTTATTAATCAAGCAATTAATTGAACCATTTACAATTTTATATAATAAATTACTAAGAATACCACAAGTTAATTAGCATTTTTCAAAAATATCTTTAATCAAAAATATATTAATATTTGAATTTACACTTTAGTGATTATTGTTTAGATGTTAGTGTTAAAGAAGTGCAGTTGAGTTTTTAAATGTTTATAAAATATTTAGAATAATTAGTTTAGTCTATTTTCATCATAAAATTATGGTATTTTGAAAATAATCATTCATTAATAATAAATTTTAAAATTGGTATCAAACTTATGATATAACTGAAATTTTTTTTTTTATCTATCAGAAAAGAGAATATTCCACCCATATATATCTTAGTTACACAATGAATTAGAATTTGAATTCCATAGGATTAGATATTTAGATATATTTATATACTACTCCATTTCCCCCCTCCCCCCAAAAAAAAATTATAGAATATTCATGCATATTAAGAATACAATATTATCTACAATAAATTTATTATTTATTTTATTTTTATTATATATTTTCTAACAATTATCAACTGATGATATTCTGTATATTTCATTTAATATTTTTTAAATCTACCAAAATATCTTTAAATATAAAAAATCTATTTTTGTGGAACAAGAAAAAAATCTAAAAGATACTACATTCGAGTATAATTTTCATCCATATCTGGATTTACTTATGCAGCATGGAACTACACATAGTGGATCACTCCAAGCGTGCTCATCTCATCTTCATGACCGTCTTCGTGCTATCTCATCTTCATTCGGAATAATTCTTAAATATTTATCTTGTATTATAACTTAAAGTATTTAAGATCAAAGACCAACTAGTTTGCAAACCAGACCCAATTATAACAAATATATATATAAAAACCTCAGTTAGAAAAAACAATACAGTATAAAACCTCAGGTACCAAAAATCTATGTGACAATTCATTAATAAAAGTTATATTTCAAGACTCGGTCTGCATCTTTGGTAGAGTATATAACCCTAAATAAAATCAACTAATGAGCAAAATAGTTTTCATATAATATTAGTTCTTGGTTCCAAGATAAAATTGAGAAAATTTTAAGTTATTTCATATTTGTGTGTTTGCTGAACTTAAAGAGTATTTGTGTAAGGTTTTGAGAGCTAGATTTACGTTTGCAAATCTACACTTTATTAGCATTATAATGCATGTATTAATTCCTTTTTGTGGGCAAACTCTTTTTATAACCAATTCTTTTTGTTTTGGCGTTCACGATTTTTAGTGGTTTTGGGTGAATTCATCATGTTAGCTTTTAATATTGAGATAGTGAAAGTCCTTGGAGCAATGAATCTAAACTTCGAAGACATTGTATCATAAAAATGTCAAGCACGGATATCCATTATATAACTGTACCACGTGACTTAATTTATATAATAATAAGGGATATGTCTATTGAAAAACAGTTCTCAACAAAATCTATCTTCTCTTTCTTCTCTTTTTAAAGCGGCGTGCTGTATTTATCTTTATCTCCCTTTAGTTACTAATCTATTCAAGTTTGGGTTAACAAAAATTATTTAAGTTTCGGAGTATCCTTTTAAAAAAAAAGAGTTGTTTCCAATTGTACTTTAAACCACCAAAACACCTAATATATATATATAGAGAGAGATTCTCCTAAACTAAAAGTAATACTCCTTAGAGGTTTCATTACCATATTTGGTTTTCTTTCTTTTGTTTTACTAAAAAGGGTTAAACCCGAATTTATTAAAAATACATATTTAACTTCCGAATAAAAAGTACAGTATAGATAGATTTTTTTCCAGATATTTAAATGAGCCGTAATCATGGACTCATATATGTGTAGCTACATATGAAACTAATAATTTCATATTAGAAGAAAATTGATCTATGGTCTGAACCAACAAGACAATTTCTCATGCAAGTGAAAACCATTATACCAGCACGATGTAATTAATTATCATATTTGTTTCCATTGAGTTTTAGGTTTTGAGTTTTAGATTCTAGAAAATAAACTATATCAACACTAAGATAAAAGCCAGTGTATCAGTAAACTACCTGATGAGTAATTTCTTAAAAAGTTGACAACAAAAATATTCTAAATTAAACTTCATATAAAATTAATCGAAAATAGATTTGTTATGACTTAGTAGATCTCGCAGATGGTTTAGAATCTAAAGATAGTCAAATTTATCTTACTATCATAGTTTTTTTCTGAACATTTTTTTAACCTTCTGAGATGTAGTAGTTCTTTTCTTTGTAAATAGTAGTATATTATCTCTTCAGAAAAAAAAAATATTCTCTCGAAATAAATTTAGCATTCCCGAAAGTTTGTCGCTTTGACCCTAAATATATGTTGTGGGGTTAGAAATTTGGTAAGAACCGTCGACGTGGAAAAGGGCTCTACAACATAGTTGAGATTCTTACAGCATTATTGGAAATGTTCCCTAAAGTTGAGGACGAAAGAGGAAAATAGGCCCCACAATTTACAAATCCAATTCTTAGGACAGTGACATGTGAACCATGGTGGCCCTACTTAAGTCACTCCTCTAGGTGACAACTAGGCTTATGTTTGGTACGTTTGTTTTTCTTTTTCTTCTTTGACAAGACATTTAGTTTTTATAAAATCAAATTATGTGTATTAGGAAGGAAGAATTTGTCAAATAGCTAAATATAGAATGTAAATTAGGTAAATGTCATTGATTTTGACATAATGTAATTTTTAACATTTGTGTTATAAAGTACCCGGTTTTGTCCCTTTTCTTTACAGGTACCAGGTAGAGAACAATGTGGTCGATAGAACACAAGGTCAATAACACCTAAAAACTATTGTACATGTAAAAAAGAGAAGTCATCCACGTATACGTTTACTGACCACATATATATATACCGGATGTTCTATTCCATATCGTCGAAATAGTATAAGATTGTAACTCCACCTAAAACCATTAAATACTACATGTAATCCCACTACATATTAGACCCTTCCACATCAGTTAAATTGTATACCCAAACTCCTAATTATTAAAGCTAAACCCTAATCAGTAAAATATAAACCCAAATATAATCTACAAATATTTTTCCTATATTATTTTAAATGTATCAGCTATAATATTGACCATAAATATTAAACCTTACACACCCTCTTAAATAATGCAACTCAAGATAAACCCCTAACTACTAAATTGTTCCGGAAATAATCAGGAATGCACATTCGCTTGGTTTGTAAAGTTACATGTGTTATATTCCATATCATTGAAGTAGTATAGTACCCCGACCTGACATTTAACCCTTAGATATTGAACCTTCCCACAACCGCTAAATACTACACCAAAACTCATAATTAGTAAATCTAAACCCTAATCAGTAAACTATAAACCCAAATATAATGTATAATTGTTTTACTATATTTTAAAAAATTTATCAGCCATAGTATGGAACAAAAATATACAAAAATATTTCACGTAACATCACTGTTTACTATTATATCACATAATGTCCTCCACGTCACACATTTTTTTACCGCATACATATGCACCCGAGTGTTCTATTCTATATTGCCAAAGTAGTATAGAACTCCAACCATACTCAAAACCTTAAATACTAAATCATACCCCAACTCGTATGATAGACAAATCGTATTGATCTTTGTAATATTTGTCCAACATCTACAAGAAATGAATTTTATATTATAAACAATCACAAAAATGACAAAATGAGAAGTATCAAATCTGAAAATATAACATACTGTTCTATTTCAAAGAAATAGTATAGTCCTCGAGTTCATCTTCTTCATCTTGTTTTTTTCGAGACATGGCGATGTTCTTCTGAGAAAAAAACAGAGTATGGAAAAAACACACAAGCGACACTAGTCATCAATGGTGATAATCAATCATAGAATCTTATTGGTAACAACGATGATAAACTAACCAAAGAATCTTTTGGGTTGATTCAACTTTAGATATAGAGAAATCTGGCTAAAGCATAATTGATCAATAAAAATTTGAGACTAAAAAGAAAAAATAGAGAAAACAGGTTGAATAAGTTAAGTCGGTAGATATAAAGGGTATTTTGGAATATAAGATACAAAATACGTTGAATATCACAGTCAAATTTTTTTTTAGTTATGGAGTGAATTATAAATTGTTTGAAGGCTATACAATCCAATTTCCCTATTAGGAACTGGTTTCTAAACGTTAATTTAATGTATTACGATTTTATATGTAATGGGTGTTTAGCCTAAAAATATAGAACCTATATATAGCTCTAATTAAATACACGTATTATATATATATATATATAAACTTTGACCCAAAATATATATATAACTCTAACGTTATAAAACAAACTTGGCCTTAGCACTCACAATTATTGCACACATTCGATGAAAATGATGTAGGCATCACCGTCTAAGCACACGTAGTTAGAGCACCTCCAACCATTTGAAACTCCGTTGGAGTTTTAAATATTTTTTTTTTTTTTTTAAAAAAAAATTAAAAAAAATGAATCAATCGTGGGTCGCCACGTGTCAGTGGGGCCCGTGAACAGTTCAAAAACCTGATTCTTAATTCAGATTTTTTAGAACTGGTTTAAAAAAAATTGTGGGTCCTATCCTTTTTAGAACCCCTAAAAAACTTCTAACCCCCCATTAGAAGTGGTTTTAAAGGTAGTTTTTCTCCAATTCCAATGATAGGTGAGACGAAATAAATATTATATGATGTGGTTTAAAGTTTGGGAGAATCAGGTATTCGGTTCGCACCTCCTAAATTTAATTTTTTTTTTAAGTTAGTTAATTTTTTTTTGTAAATGAGATTAGTTCTAGATGATAAACTACTTTCTGATCAGAGACGTTTTAAAAAAAAACTTAGGAATCCCCGAACCAAATTTTATAGTCTGAAATCCTTTGAAAAAAATTATAGTCTGAAGGTTGGGATCAAGGTGGATTTAAGATAATTTACATTCCCACTCTAAATTTTACTCTATTTGAATAAAATGGAATGAAAAATAGAGTAATGGGTAAAAAATAAAAGTATTCTCATTTATGGTATTTTTTTCAATCACTTCATTTTCACTTAATTTTGAAGTAATTTATGGAGCAAGTATAGAAATGCCCTGAGAGACATCAAATCATATTTTTATCTCTTTTCTCCTCATTATGTTTTGTTTTTTTGGGTGTATCATTTTACGGTCAGATGAAAAAAACAACAGCAAAAGATTAACATATCTTAGTGGGATTTCAATCCAGTTCAAAGGATTTTGAAAAATTTACTCCTTTTCCAGAAGTATACTTGGATGATTTAAGCATGATTGTTAGTAGATTAAAAACAGTACAGTAATTACGTATTTTAAGTAAATTTGCTTACAAAGCTCGGAGTTATAAAATAATAGTACGATACACAAATGACCGACGATTCAACCGTCAAATATAAAAATAAATTACTAAAATGGAATTCAGACATATTATTCAGTCTAAGACATTTAATGAAAAAACTACACAGTGTTTTAGCTATAGAAGTTGTGTAAGTTAATATTATTAGAACAACCTCATTGGGAGGTTCTCAATTATAGTCATCTCATAAAAAATTACATAAAAATAAATGGGTATTTCAACAGCTGAGACTCCCACTCAAACGTATTTATTTGAGATATTCACTCAATTGATATTTTTATGTTTTTTTTTACCATTTTGAGATATTCAAATATGAGAGCAACATTATCCGTTTGAACCCATAAAAGTTTCTAAAAGAAAAAAAAGTATTACTATTATAATTATTTATTTATGTTTAGATTTTGTTAAACCAATTGAAACTTTATTTGAGTGACATCTGACTTTTTTGGTTCTCCACAGGTTCTTAAAAGCTCTATAATGAAAACTTTATTTTGTTTTCTCTCTAATTTTAATTATTTTTCATTTACTTTAAATGGTCAGAACTCCTCCTAAACTTTGCTGCTGGAGGTGCTCTAATAAGAACCTGCCAATAGTGTTGCTCTTACAAAGAGTGTAAAATAAATAATGAGAGCAGGGGAAGCTGGTTCTAATAATGATAAACGGAGTGCTACTGTATCATGCGCATACAAGTCCATATCCAAAAAATAATTAACTAAAGAGGCTCACTCTCTTTTACACACCATACGTTAATTCATCACTATATCATGTTGTGCTCCCAACAATCTTTCTAATTATCTTTATAAATGAGTTATATTTTTTGTGTAGTTATACTAGTCTCTACGGAATGATGAGAAAAATAGAAGCGCATCTGGAAAACGGAGACAGTGCATGCGTAAAGATTAAGATGTGCCTCGAGTCCAAAAAAAATCAGAATCAATCTCGATACTAGATTGTGTTATTAAATTGTTTTTGTAATCTATATAATAATAAGCGTACTTGTATCTTTACTTGTATAATGTTCTTATGAGGTTGTTGGGTACATATAAGGCAATTTATTATTCGATGCAAATCATTCCTCGTGCCTCTTATGCTATGCTTTCCTTTCTTTACTTATAAACATCAGAATTCGTATTTTCAAAATATGACCTATGTTTGAGAATTAAATTAATAATAATAATAATAATAATAATAATAATAATAATAATAATAATAATAATAATAAGGAGAGAAAGAATCCGATGGACCCTTATGGTTTCACGCAATAATCATTCCACTGAAAGGGCTAAGACCATCATTATCCAAGATCCTTAGCATGGGGTCTTTAACAAAAAATAATTAAATATTTGACTGGACCCCACAAAAAACTAAGGATCGGTTGTAGAAATCTTAAAATAAGAACCGATTTTAATGGGTTTCTTGTACTGTTCACGGGTCCCACTGACACGTGGCGACCCGTGATTAGTTTACTATTTTTCTTTTTTTTTTTAATTTTTTTTAAATCAAAGAAAAAAGAAAAAAAAAATTCCCTAGAAACCCAAATGGGTTTTTAGGGATAATCATGCCCTAATACATGCATGCATTATACACTCGACCTGCTTCATTTTTTAATACGTTTAAATGATTATATATATACTTCTTTTTTGTTTGCTAATGAAGTTTTTTTTTGTTGACTTCTAGTGACTGAATGTGCTGTTACGTGTAAAATTGATTTGATCTGAATGGTGAAACAATTAACCAAGTTTTAGTATATATTAAATGCATGCACACACAAATATATATATGTTTCAACAGCAGCTAGCGAATCCTCGTTATCCAAAAGCCGTAGACTCTACGAACACAATACATCCTTATCTCTGGTACATAATTTGATTATTCTCCGGTTGATATGCTCTCGGTTAATTGTTCTTGTTGAAGGTTCAGGCATCAAGGTATGACAAGAAACCACTAGAATCGATTAGTTGCTAGAGTATAAATTAGCTAAGCTTTAATCAAACTCTCTGTGTGTAAGATTAAACCTTATTGTCATTGAATGTCTTTTTTATCTTTTTTGGGGGGCATTCTTTGATCCTTGCTTTAATTAGCTATCCTTAGGCCATTATTATCCCTAGAACCCCTAATGGAGGTTTTTTAATTTTATTTTTTTTTGCTTTTTTTGCTGCTTAAAAAAAAAAATTAAAAAACGAACCAATCACGGGCCGCCACGTGTCACTGGGGGCCTGCAAACAGTGTAAGAAACTCTCTAAAACCAGTTCTTATTTAGTAGTTTTTAGAAGCGGTTCTTGCACTGTTCATGGGCCCCACTGACGCGAACAGTGCAAGAAACCCTCCTAAAAACTCCGGATAATCATGCTCTTAGATACTACTGGTTTTGATCTCTCAAGCCTTATGTACCTCTTTGTATCATTATTTTCATAATGAAATTTCACATTCTTATCAAAAAAAAAAAAAATTGATTCTTATAAAGTTGTCACAATAATGAGACGTGCTTGCGTAAGTCTGCGTCATCTCTTTGTCATATTGTGCAAATCCAACAAGACATGATTATACATGACACTTTTGTAATGGAGAGACTTTCAAGAGATTTGGTTCAGTCTCTTTCTTTTTTTAATAAGATAGCTGATGATGAGAGAAGGGTGAAGCATGGAGGCCATCATGTCCCCTCTTCCCCGAACCCTCTGTCCACTCAAAAGGTGTCTGATAGATTCTCTCTTTGTAAAATTACTTCATGTATAGTTTAGTGCATTATAGATTCTTTTAATCTCATCTATGCTACTGCTTCAATAGCTTCTGACTTAGTTTAAATCGTTGTATTTAATCTTGGGATTTCATCTAAACAAAAAGTATACATGTTTAAAAAACACTTTGGAATTTCGCAATGGGCATTGATTAATAGTTAGTCAATGTAGTTATACTAAGAATCTTGATTCGTTACTGCATATAACTAGAGTTTAAACCTATGCGTGTATCCCTCATAATTACATTATAGATGGAATATGCATGTTAGCTTTGGCTTGTGGTCTGTACATAGGTCTTTTGTCTCTTTAATGATAAACTAGACTTTGACCCGCACATCCGTGCGGGTTTTTGTTTATTTTATAAACGTAAATTTTGATATTATAGTAAACGTTTTAAACATATAATTTACATTTTAGTGTTATATATTGTGTTACTCTATAATCTTATTATTTATCTTTCTTATCCGACATTATTTTATGATAGTGCATTAATTACAATAAAAATAGTTGACTTTTTTGGTAAATATTTTTTATATTTTTTCAACCTATTTATAATTAAAAACATTAAAATTTATATTTAAATTGATTTGTTATTAATATTTTAAATGAATTGTTAAATTCTTGAGTTTTCTAATAGCATATTTGTGAATAACACATGAATTAAAGGTTAGTTATATAATTTATATTTTGATATTAAAATTTTAGTAATTTTATATTTTTTGAGTCTCAAAAAAACATAACACTAATTTAATAGTGAATGATATTTATTTATTTAAATGAAAACATTTATTTCATATAATACTTCTATTTTAATACCAATAAACTATAATTATAATATTTATAAAAGATAACATATAATTTTATTCTTGTTTCTTAAATTTTACTTAAAATTAATTTACAATATTATTAATAATACTAATTATGAAATTAAATAATGCACTATTTTATAAAAGCATTAAAACATTTTAGTTAGATTTTGTTAGATTTTCCTCAACTGATTTTGTTTAAATTAAAAATAATTAAATTTGTAATTAAAATTGAGTCATTAAGATTTTAAATGTATATATATTTACTTGATTAAAATAAATAATAAAAAATGTCATAATAACAAATTATTGAAATGGTCCTACAATAACTTTTGTCTAGTAGATTTTTTTTGTACTTTTCTTTTAATAGAGAAGATGTATTTGTTAAAATATCTCTTTAATGAAAATAAATATAAATAGAAATACAAGGTAAAAAATAAAATTTCCTTTATGTTTTACTAAAAGTGTTATATAAAATCATTAGATTTAGAGAACATTTATCTTCTATATGATATTCTAAACGATTTTTTAACAAATTGTTGATTGAATGATAAAAATCATAATGCTTATATTAATGTTCTGGAAGAAGAAAAAAGTTTGCTCATTGTGTTTTTGACTTCAGTGAAAAACACGCGCTTTCGTTCGGGCAGAAAATAGCTAGCTCAGCTTAAGATGGACCCACAAAAACACGAACCTACCAAAGTGCAGACGCGTTATCCGATTCACCTTCTCGAGCCACTTATTTCACTCGCTTTTGCCCCATACAATAACAAGCCCACTAAAAGGCCTTAAAGGGCCCAATCAATCTACCACACCACACTACTTAAGGCACGTGACGTTACCACTAAACATCTCTTGTTTGCACCTCTCTCCAATGATTTGCATAACCACCTTCTCTCCTGTATGACCTCCTCCGCTTCAGTCTCGTTTATTGAGCACACAAGTTGATAATGAGGCTTGTTTGGTTAGGCCTTTATTTTGGAAAAAAGTTTGTCGGTTACACGAAGTTAGCTCTAATATGGTGAAAACCATCCAATGTTTTAAAATATGTTAATAACTACACGATGTTTATGTTAATACATGCCACATATACGAAGTAAATGATTATATGGTAGGAACATCAAAATCGGATTGAATTGATTTTAGAAAAAGTTAATGGGGTCAAACTGTAATTAATCAGAAAATCAAATTTGAAACAAAAAGAAATAAGTTTTAGAAAAATTAATTGTGTACATTAAATTTTGATTGGGTAAAATTATAGAAAATAGTTGACTATAAAAATAAGAAATTTATAATTGAAATTTAATATATTTTAATATTTATGAAAACTTTAAAAATATAAAGACAATAACTTTGATATATTCAATCATATTAATTTCCAATATAAACATTTTAAAGAATTCATATTTTGGACTTTTAAATTGGAAATAAATTTTGGTTGAAAGATTTTAAATAGAATAACGAGATGAATTATTTTAGAAGTCAAAGAAAAGAAATGCTACCTCTCATAACACTTACAATTAACATCATAAAACTAAAAAATACATTTACAAATATATTACTACTATCAATAATTAAAATGATATAACATACATAAGCATTATATTTTTTTAGTAATATGTTACCGTAATTTGACACACTGTTTACGAATACCAAATTTATAATCTTACCTATAGATACTAAAATAACATGATGTTTACATAAAAAAAATATGTATCTGTTATCTATATATATGTATGTATATCTGATTTTTTTTTGTCAACATCAACATTTCTTTTTGTAAACATTATGTCAACATAATCTTGATATATTATAATATTAAAATTTACGTAGCATCCATTTTCTTTGACTTTTAAAATAATTCACATTGTTAATATATTTACAATCCGTCAACCAAAATTCATTTCCAATTTAAAACCCCAAAATATGAATTCCTTAAAATATTTATATTGGAAATTAATATGATCGATAATATCAAAGTTATTGTCTTCATATTTTTTAAATTTTTCATAAGTATTAAAATATATTAAATTTCAATTATAAATTTCTTATTTTTATTGTCAACTATTTTCTATAATTTTTACCCAATCAAAATTTAATGCAACAATTATTTTTTCTAAAACTTAGTTCCTTTTGTTTTAAATTTGATTTTTGATTAATTACAGTTTGACCCCATTAACTTTTTTTAGAATCAATTAAATCCGATTTTGATGTTCCCAATATATAATCATTTACTTCGTATATGTGACATGTATTAACATAAACATCGTGTAGTTGTTAAAATATTTTGAAACATTGGATGTTTTTCACCATATTAGGGTAAACTTCGTGTAGCTGACAAACTTTTTTCCCTTTATTTTTGGCCCTAGTTAGGCTTAATTGATAATTCGAGCCTAGATGTCCATCCATATCGAGTATATAAAGATTCTTAATTAACCAATTCGAGATATAATGTAGTTTTGAATTGCTCTCAATTTTAAGATGTGAAGAACATTAGCTGAAGTATCTACACTTGTGCTCAAAAAAAAAAAGAGAAGAAGTATCTACACTTAGGTTATGAGTAGGTAATCAACTGCACAGTCTGCAACAGCCTAAAATATCAAATTATAGTAGTTAATGATGTTATTTTCAGTTTTAAAAGATTTTTTTCAGAGTGTGTAAAGAACTCTCGTTACAATCAAACCATTAAGGTTATTCTTACTTCTTATTAAATTTTGTTTGACAACAACAAAAACCCTTAGAAATCTTCTTAATATATCAGTAAACTTTTCTCTTTGTCACTTTTCATATTATATATGGGGAATTCACAACTAAAAAAAGGAGGAACATGTATGTTCAATGTATATAGAATCTAACTTATCACCAAAGGCCAAAACTAGAGAGAGAAAATCTTGAAAGAATTTTGTTGGCAAATAAAATCTTGAAAGATTTAGTCTTTGGAGATAAAAAACTGAAATTAGATATGGTTTGTTGAATTTTTGGACCAGATATTAGTATTCAGATTAGGTTCTTGATTTCTTGTTATAACGAATATTTATATAACAGTATCTTATGTTGTTGAATTTCTATTCATATAACGGATGTATCTTAGAGCAATACGTCAATTAGTTTGAAAATAAAAAATTATATGTATATATATCGAAAATGTATCTTTATATCAATCAGTCATGTTGGCATTTGAAAAGCTTTTGAGCTGATCAATAGTTAAAATTCACACTTACTATTTCTTTAATACAAGGAGATTTGGAATTAAAACTAGTAATATCTCATACCCGAAACTATAATATATAATAATAGTTTCGTCCAAAGTGTTCACTCGAGTTAGAAATTTCTGATTCAATGACTATGAATCATTTCCAGCTGAACTAATGACTTTTATTCCCATTTACTATTTTAGCTTATCTTATTCCCATGATTTTCCATGATTACATGATAATTGCATACTTCCACCAATAACAAATGAGAATAAAGATTAACAACTTGTCTAATTAAAATAGTTACCCATTAATTAATCATAGCCCATAACTTTGTCCCTAAATCTAAAAGTTGATGAGACTAGACGGACTAATGCATGCATCTTTCCAAATAAAACATTTCATGTAAATTATTATTCAACAAATAATTCAAATACAAAGTATAGCCTCTAATGACTGAAATAAAAAAGTACATAAAATGAATATTTTTTAATTAGAGAGTGAAATATTCTCATAAATTATATATTAAATTTTATATAATTACAATATTTAATTATATAAAAACTTGAAACAATCACAATTATACAAGTAGCTAGGAATTTCTAATGAGTTTCTTTTTACAGTTTCTCATTTGAAAAAATATGTTCTTGTTCTCTTTATTTTTCTATGAATGGTTAGATACCCTAACAAATACCAGCAGTGGAGATGGCTTTAACCTAAACAACACTGAGTTAGTTAAATCACTCCAATAAAAATAAAATATATACAGAAGAATAAACACATGGATTCACTTATATTGAGATGTTATCCGTTGACTACACGCATTGATACAAAGCTGTAAGATACATTAAGTAATGATTTAAATCTTAAAATATATATTATGTTATGAAAAACAGCTTGTGGGTTATGGCTCGGATACATCTACCGCGTACACAGAGCTAATAATAGATGCACTCAAAAGTTTTAAACAACTTGCCTAATGGGATTAGTTTTTGACATCTATCGAAAATTTTGGTCCAATTATTATAATTTTACGATATTAATACTCTCTAACAAACGCAATATAGTTATGAAAACATGACAAAATAATTCTATTGGTAGAGTAATGTACTTACGCGTGTTCTTAAACTATATCTGTCGTTAGCAGAACTAACATTTTCCATGTTGAGTTTCAATTCATGCAAGCATGAATATTGTCTCTTTCAAGTCATATTTTAATAAGGTACCATTAAACCACCAATATTCAGCCATGTTAGCTCATATCTCCTAAAACATAACGTAATTAAATACGAAAAAAAATCTCGTAAAACATTCATAACGAAGTGTATGAATACACACCATGCATGTTGCTTCGGATTTGACATATGATTTACTAGTTTGAAATGATAAATCACATCTCCAAGTATAATTACATAATGCAAAGGCATGCCTGTTTGTTTGAGATGGACAAGCGGTGCGTGGCGGTGGGTAGTGGGCTTCATCAACTCACACAAGAATCTCTTTTAAAATATATATATACATATGCTCGAATATAATACTCCCTCTGTTTTTTTATAATTGACGTTTTATGGGAAAATTTTTGTTTCAAATTATTTGACGTTTTCAATTTTCTATGTAAAATTTATTAGTAATTAATGTTAGATGACCAATAATATTATAGATTCTATTTTACTATTGGTTGAATTGTGGTTAATTAAACAATTAATAATGTTTTTGTTTAGAAAATGATAAAAAAATAAATATTTCTTAATCTGTGTAATCCTAGAACGTCAAATATAAAAAAACGTAGGGAGTATTAATTGTGAGACAAAAATTGATGATGTTGTTGATGATGATGATGTAAATTCATTTATAATTTTCTAACATAATTGCTTTCAATAAAAAATTGTTAACATAATCGCAATTTAGAAATTTACATACGTCTTATCCAGCATGAACTTCATCAGCAACCCGCCAGAATTAATATAAACTACTAATAATAATCACTTCACAACAGAGATCCTTTATTAACTACTACTAATAATAATAATAATCACTTCACAACTGTTTGATTGAATTATTTAACCTCATCTGAGAAGACCCAACACATATCGGACGGCGACCCCCCGTTAAAAAGTGGGGTCCACGTCCAACAAAACAGCGTTGACCAACGACCTCTTTTTTGGTTGTCTTAACCGATAAATCTAACCTAATCACCGTATAACCGTACACTAAACCGCACCAGATCCTAGCTAAGTAAGTACCGTACCGGAACAAAAGGGAAGCCTGGCAGCATCCACTCAAAGTCAAAACTGATTCCGTTAACCGCCAACACACTTCCAAGTAACATAAAGGTCATCTTCTCCGACAGCGACCCATATCGCCACGTGGCATTATCATAGCTCCTTTTATCAATTTCGCCACGTGGCGTTGTTATTGTCTCTTTTATTTTTTGAACTTCCCTCTCTGCTTTTTTTTTATCGTATACGTTGTTCAATTCTTGTTATGTTCTTTTCACCGCGAAATTGCTGCCACGGCGGCTGAAAACGGTGGAACGACGGAGATCTCCGGTAGGTTAATATCGGAACCTTCCAAATGGTGATCGTCGTTGTAGTTAAGGAACCGGTCGACGACGAGTTCGCTAGGGCGAGCCACCATGTTCTCCCAAGCCTCGTCAACTTCTTCTCCTCGCCGGAGAAAAACCTCCGTCGCGTCGATGCGGTGCATCTTCCACTTCCACTGCTTGTAAAGCCTCTGAATCTTCTGATACTGACGAGACGCAAGCAAACAGTTACTATCCTTTATTTTCTTGATCGCCGTCTCAAGAAGCTTCTCCGTCGTCTCCGCCGGATAATTTAGCACCTCTGCTCGGAGAAACTCGTCTATCTCAGGAACTCCGATAGCTCGGCGAATCCCCGAGGAGTAATCAGACGACGATGGATCGAAGATGCGGCGAACCTCGTCGACGAGTCCCATCTCAACCATTTTATCGACTCGCTCCGAGACAAACGAGTTTAAAACCGGTTTATCGACATCAACCCACAAGAAACAACAATTATACCTTAACCGGAAGTCAACGCAATTGTTGACCAAAGCCTCAATGTAAGAGTTAGAACCACCGGCTATGATCGGTACACGGTCTCTCTCCACGATTGATTTAACGGCTCTGATTGCTTCCCGCTGAAAATCCTCCGCCGTGAAATCGTCGTGAGTGTTTTCCACGGTGCCGAGAAGGTGGTGAGGGACGCCGAGGCTTTCCTCCGGAGTGACTTTGTTGGTCACGATGTCAAGACCTTTGTAGACTTGGATCTTGTCGGAGTTCACGATCTCCGCCGGAAAACGAGTGGCGAGGTCGATGGCGAGACGGGATTTACCGGTTCCGGTTGCTCCCATGACGAAAATAACCTTGTCCTTTCGCCGGAAAAACGGAACGTCGACCATGTTCAGACCGGTGGATATCTCTTTGAAGTTCAACAATGGTGGAATCTCTTGTCTTAGAGCCGTCATGCATGGCTTCATTCTTATAAAAATTCCCCTGTTGGATTTAATTATATATAATTAATACTCAATTTGTTACAAAAAGATTCAAGAAAAAATGTTTGTTTATAAAAAGTACTAATGTTACATGTTTTAAAAAATAAAATTGTTTCAAAAAATGTATTTTTGTATTTTTAATGCATATTTTATCAAATAATAATAATTAATTACAAATTTTAAAAAATTAACTGTACTTTTTTATTTTTATTGGTCTAAATTTATTGGAAAAATATAATCACAAAACAATATATTTATTGTATGTTTTATTAATATGTGTAAAAATAAATAAAACATCCATCATACTAAAACATCATAAGTATATTTTTATATTTTAATCTTTTTATTAAATAATAATGGTAAATTGTAAATTTTAATACAATTAATTATGTTTATTGTATTTTTATTAGCTAAAAGTTATAGATAATAGTTAATAAAAGAAATATGCATTTATAATTAAAATTGAATATATTTTATCAATTTGTGTAAAAACTTTAAACTATTTATCTTTTTGAAACGAAATGAGTATTATCTAAAAAACATCTAATTAAAAACATAATAACATGCAATAGATTCGTTTTAAGTTCAAAGACAGAGTTTTTTTTCAAAATATATGATGTTTATATTATTTCAAAATGTAATGTTTTGAAATTTCAAGGTAATTTTTGAAGTTTTAAAGTTAAATTTAACTTTATTGAAAACTGTTCAACCAATAAAATTTTAGAATTTTTTTTATAATTGGTTGAATTATTTTAAAAATAATTTCTAGAGAAATGTGAATTTTTTAATCTTCATTCATTAAGTCAAAACATCATCTATTAAGAAACATATGGAGTCCTACTAACCTTGAAGTGGCTTGTTTCCCGGAGCACTGTCTCTTTCCTGTCAATCTAATGTAAAACAATATTTTTCTTATTGTAATCAACCTCTCTAATTAATTAGGAAGTCGAAATAACGTAAAATAAAATGTGAGGAGAAGGAAAGTGTGAAGATTCTGGCTCAGGTTGTGAACGTATTGTTGCTCTCAACGAGCATATGTTGTGGAGGAAAGATCGAGACTTGGAATTTATAGTGTCTCGAATCGAAGTGTGTTAAGCTACATGCTGTTCATTTTGTTTATAGTATTTTACAGACACTTGTGTCATGATACGTGTCACATAAAGATTATCAGCACATCTTCACTAAATAAATATCATTAAGTGTGTTTGGTTATGTCACTAATTACAATACGACGCCCAAAAAAAAAAGTAAACAACAATCTCATAGACACACTGAAGTCTACAATTTCACTAAGCGTGACTGTTGATTGTTATAGTTGGTGTCAAAGTTCATGACTGTATAATTGTGTATTTTTATATAATATATTATACTCTCATTCTGTTTAATAAAGATTATAACATTTATACGTATTAAGAAAACTTATTGAATTTTGATTGTCAATCCATTAATTTTTGTGATTAATTATTTCTTATAAATTCTAACCAATAGAAGTTTAATGAATACAATTACTTTTTTAAAGTTTACAATTTACCATTAATATATGCATTAATTTTTTCTTTAAATGTTTCTTTTTGATTTTTTTCTAAAACAGAAATCTTTTCAAAACGAAAAGAATATATGATTATATTTTTTCTTGTACCATTTCTTATATATAAAATTCAAAAAAGATTATTTATAATATCCGATCAAGATTAATAATTTCTAGATTATAATTGGATTATATATTATATTTCAGATGAACAAAGATTCTAATATCATACAAAGATTTATAATCTTTCAACTAAAAATAATTGATAATAGATAATATTAATCTACTTTTTATACTTTAGTTGTCTCATTTTTATACAATAAGAACAATTTTATTTTTAATAAGTTAATTAATTTGAAGGTGTGTTTTGTACAGGAAACTAAATGCGACCAAAAAATGAATAAATCGTACAATATTCTTTTGTAAACTTGTTCAAATATTTTCTTTCAGTTTTTGTCAAGATTTTCATGTTATAAATATATATAAGCTAACATGCATTTTCTAAACTAAAGAACCAAAAACAAGACCAAACCAACAATTATATATTTTTTTATTAATTCCGGGATATCCTAAGCTTATAGAAAAACTCTAACTAATCTTTTAACTAGAGAGGTGCAATTCACGAATAAAATTTTTTGGATATTCAAATGAAGCCCAAATTATGATCACATATCTAAGTGGCCACACATGTTTAGTGACGTGGAGTTGCTTCGAACTTGAGTCGCTTAGTTCATTGAAATTCGCTTATCACTAGACCATCCATATGTAGTTTTCACAAAACATAAGGAAATTAATTGTATTGGATAGTAACATTCCCAACTTAACTACATCTATCTTGATAAGAGAAACTAATCATATAAAATTTAAAGCTTACATGTGTGAGAGTCTTTATCATTAGACAAACATAGATTATATAATTAATTCAAGCTAGTGGTTGGACTAAATTTATATTGATTGGACGTTTTGTGAATGGAATAAATTAAGATATCATATTGGTTTAGCCTCTAACGATAAAATTGATGATGTATTACGTCGTTCAGTTCAAAAAATAATATCAAATTCAAAAAACGTAATTGTATACACGCTTGTTCTATAAACAATATAGCACAAAAATTGGAGAATATAATATAACAAAGTTAGATGGTTGGTATGTAAAGAGTACAGAATATTGGTATGAACTAATTATTTCTCTTCTTGTTTAACTGACAAATAAAGAATATAGTTAACAAAATCCAACAAAAAAATCAAGACACCTTTTTAATATATAGTATGAAAAACTAGAAGCTTAGTTATATAATTATGCTAATATTTTGTTGTCTACAAACTCACACATGAATAGTCTTAAATTTAAAATATTAAATATATTGATGTACTAGTACATATATGCACTAATATATACAATATCTAAATATGCATGGTTTTAAAGCAATTAAAGTATTGCATAAATTATTTTAAATAAGACATGATTGAAATAC